>PVHX01027420.1:0-19407 GCA_004024805.1 Geosciurus inauris | reverse complement strand
ATGTGGCTCAGTGGTCTAGTGCCCCTGAGTTCAATCTCCAGTACAAAATAAAATAAAATAAAATAAGATGAAAGTGTCCTGAGAGTTTTTCTAACTATCTGATGGATAGAGCAATATCTCTTCTAAAAGCAGAGCTCTGAACCAGGCACAGTGGCTCAAGCCTGTAATCCCAGCACTTAGAGAGGCTGAGACAGGAGAATCGCGAGTTCAAAGCCCGCCTCAGCAATGGCGAGGTGCTAAGCAACTCAGTGAGACCCTGTCTCTACATCAAACACAAAAAAATAGGGCTGGGGATGTGGCTCAGTGGTCGAGTACCCCTGAGTTCAATCCCCAGTACCAAAAAAAAAAAATCTCTGTCTTGGCAAAATGTATTCTTATTCAATATTAACCGTTTAGCCAATTAGAATTTGCAAATTATTTATACAAACACATTTTTTATCTCATGTATCCTTATTTGAAATTTCCTCTCATAGTTTGATTATTACAGTATATTGTTCTCCTTTATTTATTTATTTTGGGGGGTACTGAGGATTGAACTCAGGGGCACTTGACCACTGAAGCACATCCAGTCCTAT
Source organism: Geosciurus inauris (assembly GCA_004024805.1). Taxonomy (NCBI): domain Eukaryota; kingdom Metazoa; phylum Chordata; class Mammalia; order Rodentia; family Sciuridae; genus Geosciurus; species Geosciurus inauris. The sequence continues at coordinate 18,832 of PVHX01027420.1, read as the reverse complement.
TTTTGTGTTTTATGTAGAGACAGGGTCTCACTGATTTGCTTGGCGTCTCGCTTTTAACTGAGGCTGGCTTTGAACTCGCGATCCTCCTGTCTCAGCCTCCCAAAGTGCTGGGGTTACAGGCATGCGCCACCACACCCGGCTATTCTCCTTTAAAAAAACAACTTCCATTTCATAAGTAAATATGCTCAATCCAAATTTGGAAAAGGTTTTAGAAGTACTGATTAGGAACACTGATGGGCAATCTGTGAGTCTAGCCCACCTATTCCCATGGCTCTCAACTTGAACATTCAGTACAACTTAAAACATATATGCTCTATACATGTATGACATAGATTTAATACTAATTGCACCTGCTTCTGGTGGGCTTAACATTGCCAGTTAGCATTATGTGGAGGTTATGAGATCCTTTGGTATATCTATTTTGTTTGTATTTGCATTATTGTATTGCATAAACAATTTTAAGTTTATGTGAAAGTGCATCAAAATCATTTTTGTACAGTCATGTTTGTCTTACAGATAATATTCAATGGTACAAGCTTGTGAATTATGAATATTTGTGAGAAAATACCTTCAGATTCACACTCCTGAATTCCATATTTTCTTTCCAAGGCATGACATAACGTGCTGGGATCATCCCTTGCTTTAATGAAAACCGTGGCAAATGAATCTCATACCTGAAGATTAGGAAAGCAAGAAAAAGGAATATCTTGTAAGTTTGTTGTTTTAGCATCATTCTAAGGAATTGAGGCAATTGTGTGTCTGTGAAGTTTGGACCTGTGAAGCTGCAGGACAGAAAGCTGTGCTATTCAAGCTCACCTAATAGGCCATCGGTTCTTTAAATCCCCACGTTATTACCTAGATCAAGTCAGGGTTGGGTATCTGTACCTCCAGCTGCATACAATCCTTTATAGTCTGCCCACAACGTCCATATAATCAGGTTTTTTCCCCCTTTTTTCTTTTGGTGCAGTACTGTTGTTGGAACCCAGGGTTTCATACGTGCTAGGCAAATGTTCTATCACTTAGCTACATCCCTAGTCCCCACATAACTTGATTTTAAGGGAGCAGGCAGTGTACCATGATTTGCCTCAGGCCTACTCATTGTCTAAAGGAAATCTCTGGCCAGTGACAAAAACAAACACACACCACCCCCACCCCCAAACCCTGAAATTAACTTGGCCTTCTAAATTTATATGTGCTCTACACTCAGGTCAGTACACGTATGATGTTTCCCTCTGGAACATAAAGCTTTCTGTATAAATGTGAAGGAGAAACAAAATTATTGTCATTTATGTAGCTCCTAGATTGTAGAACAAATCAGCAGTCAAAACGCCCCAGAACCCTTAAGTCCTCACTTATTAGCAGGATTATATGAACTCTCATTAGAGCAATCGTTGGCTAGTTTAGGGACGGTCAGATCACTGTCTTTTCCTGAAGCCATCACTGCCAGCAGTGATGGAATTCTCTTCTAGAATCTAATTCACTGGTTTAATTCTGATGGAACTACTGCCTCTGATGTAACAATGTCTTGTTAATTTTATAGCTAACTTTAGAAGTTACATAAGCATCTGAGAGGATCAAGCTCAGAGCTACTTCAGTGGTATTCTTTCTTTTCTTTTTTAAAAATCTCCCTTCTTGGGGAAGACATTAACATTTAAAACTGGGAATGCTTGTTGACATATTGCAAATTTGACACAAACATTAGAAATACGCTTGCTAAATACAAGTATACACGCCATAGTAACATTTTCTATTTGCCCTTGGCTAATTTTCCTCCTTACATCCTGCACATGATGGTTGATACATGTTCCGTTTGTTTTATCACCTATTACTTACGACACACTTTCAGTGTAAATCAAATTTGCTTAAATCCAACCCATTTTATCTTGTTATATGGTAGAATATTTCAGACTATAAAACTCGGTAAAGTCACAAGTGAAGATGGCACTTCAATTTCTATGACAGGTGGGGTGTTATTAGTGCAAATCCTACAAACCAGCAAGTAAGAAAAATATTAGGCTAAGGAGAAAGAATTATAGTGAGATATGCTGGTTTGTAGGAGTATTAACTGAAAACATACATGGGAAGTTTGGACACTTTCAGTTTAGAAACTGAAAAGTTTAGAGATGAGTAATCTTAAAAGATTAAAAAAATGTAAAGAACCTTAAAAATGGAAGCATTTGTTTCTGCATGACGGTAGGATGCAAGATAGTCAGAAATCTGTGTGGTTTCAAATGGTAAAGAAGCAAATATTGAGAAGAATGAATTGATACAGTGGATAAAGGGGCAATTTTCTTTTTTGGTACCAGGTATGGAATTCATGGGCACTTAACCACTGAGTAACATCCCCTTCTCTATTTTGTATTTTATTTACAGACAGGGTCTCAGTCGCTTAGCACCTCACTTTTGCTGAGAATGGCTTTGAACTCACCATTCTCCTATCTCAGCCTCCCAAAGCGCTGGGATTACTGGCGTGCGCCATCACACCAGCCCAAAGTGGCAATTTTTTTTTTTTTGAAATTGGACTCGGGGGTACTCGACCACTGAGCCACATCCGCAGCCCTATTTTGTTTTATGTAGAGACAGGGTCTCACTGAGTTGCTTAGCGCCTCGCGGTGGCTGAGGCTGGCTTTGAACTAGCAATTTGCCTCAGCCCTCCCCAAGGGTTGGGATTACAGGCTTGCGCCATAGCACCCGGCTTCAAAGTGGCAATTTTAATGAAGATAAATAGCCTCAGGCATCAGTGCCCTTTAAAAACAGGAATTTAGGGACTGGGATTGTGGCTCAGCAGTACAGCACTTGCCTCGCATGCGTGAGGCCCTGGGTTCGATCCTCAGCACCACATACAAAGCAATAAAGACATTGTGTCCATCTATAACTAAAAAAATATTTAAAAAAAATAAAATAAAATAAAAACAGGAATTTAGCCAGCGTGGTGGTGCAAGTCTGTAATCCCAGTATTTAGGGAGGCTGAGATAGGAGAATTGGGAGTTCAAAGCCAGCCTCAGCAATGGCGAGGCGCTAAGCAACTCAGTGAGACCCTGTCTCTACATAAAACACAAAATAGGGCTGGGGATATGGCTCAGGGGTCGAGTACCCCTGAATTCAATCCCCAATATCAAAAAAAAAAAAAAAAACACACACAACAAAACCAAAATAGCCCCAGAACTTTCAGGCTGGGGTTGTGGCTTAGCAGTAGAACGGTTGCTTAGCACACATGAGGCACTAGGTTTGATCCCCAGCATCATGTAGAAAAACTAAATAAACAAAATAAAGGTATTGTGTCCATCTACAACTAAAAACTTAAAAAAAAAAAAAACCCGTAACTTTCAGTAGGAAAAAATAATAATATTTACTAGAGAATTTGGCAAGAACTACTAGAGAATTTGGCAAGAACTGTATCTTTAAAATCACTTCTTATAGTGCTGGGGATATAGCCCAGTGATGGAGCACTTGCCATGTGTGAGGTCCTGTGAGTGTGGTGGTATATCACATCTCGTAAATGATTTCAGGGACAATGTTCATTTACCTATTTGAAATATTTTTTCCCTTGGTTATATCAATATTTTTTTTTACATATTTTTAATTTGCTCTTTATACATATGTGAGTTAAGTACATTCTGATGTATTATACATACATGGAGTATTCTAATTAGGATCCCATTCTTGTGGTGGCTATACCAATTTTATGAAATAGTTAAGATTAAAAAGTGTCAGAGCTGGAGGTTTAGCTTAGTGGTGAGAGCTCATGCTTGGCATGTGCAAAGCCCTGGGTTCAAATCCCAGCACCAAATAATAGTCACCTGAAGTTCAGTAAGGACTGCCAAAAATCTGATTTTTGCATTATTTATGAATAAAAAACATCCAATAACCACTTCCCTCTGAGATCCAACTTCAATGACTATTTTTGAGGTACTGAAAGACTTCAAGTACATTGTAAAGAACAGTTTATTACTGCTGAATTATACATTTTTGCTTAATAAAATTTGCTTATTAAGCACATTTTTGCTCAAGATATTTTGTAAACTAATTAAGACGTGGAACATCTTGAGTATAACTACTTTTATTTTCCTCTTTAATAAAAACAAGTAATTTGAAACTTCATGTAGATATAACATTTTAAATACCTAATTTACATAAGGTAAAAGTCTTAAGTAGGCTACTACTGGGAATTTAAAAAATGTCCATGATATCACACAGGTATGGATCACATTCAGTATCTGGTATATGAACAGGTTAATTAGTAAGAAGTCAAAAACAAAGTTAATGTTGGTTGTGGTGGTGCATGCCTGACGTCCAGCTTTTTTTTTTTTTTGGGTACTGGAGATTGAACTCAGGGGCACTCGACCACTGAGCCACATCCCCAGCCCTATTTTGTGTTTTATGTAGAGACAGGGTCTCACTGAGTTGCTTAGTGCCTTGCCATTGCTGAGGCTGGCTTTGAACTCCTGATTCTCCAGTCTCAGCCTCCCTAAGTGCTGGGATTAGAGGCTTGTGCCACCGTGCCTGGTTTGACACAGCTTTTGAGGAGGCTAAGGTGAGAAGACTGCAAGTTCTAGGCCAGGCTTGGCAACTTAGCAAGACCCTATCTCAAAATAAAATAAGGGTTGGGGGTGTAGCTCAGTGATAGAGCATCCCTGGGATCCTTCCTCAGTACCCAAAATCCCTAAAACGAATAAAACAAAACAAAAAACAACAAGAAAACCCACCAAAATTCACAACCTTCTTTGAAAAACTTCTGACATTTATTTGCTTCTGCATAAACAAGAGGGAAGAACCTTCAATATAAACCTTTTTTAAGTCTCTATCCTTAAAATTGTCTTAAGAGCTCTTACAACATAGAAAAAACAAATTTGAATGCATTTGTAACAGCTTAATTATGTGTCCCATCTGGATCTTTTAACGGAATGTTTTGAAATCAAAGCATAATTTACCACAAAGACGAATCAGAAAAAGAAATTAGATTTTTGTGTGGTGTGTTACAATAACGTGGACAAAACCAATTATCAACTAGTAAAATACTCATAATTAGCACATGCAACAGAAAATTAAACCGTATGTTATATACTGTTAAGTATGTCAGTATAAGCCATCTTTAAATGTTTCTATCAATTGTATTCATCTCCCCACATATATTAATTTTTATTTAAAACAAGAAACAGTTCTCTCTTCTAATTCTTATGTTTATCAGTGCAAAGTAAAACAAAGCAATCTCAGTAAAAATGGTTTATTACAATGTTATTTCAGAAGTCTATTCCTTAAAATGTCCAACATGTTCTTAAAAGATGTCCAAATCGTGAGAATGATCAACCTCAATGGCCTCCTCTGCATCTAACTTGGTTTCACTATGTCCTTCCTGTGGCTCCTCAAGAGAGGCCAGGGCCTCATTTGTGTCACTTGCAAAAGTTTCTCGTGATGTATCATCGTCTTCTTGAAAATTCAGACTTTTAATAGCTTGTTTCATCTTTTTACCCAATACTTGTGTCCTCCTCTTCCTAGCAGCTTTTTTATTTTCGTATTCCTTTTGATTTTCAATGTAGAAAATATCCTTTAATAAAAAAGAAAAACTTAAGTAAAACAAAACAAACTACCATTTAAGAGGTAATCATTATCTCCATTTCTCACAAAAAAATAAATAAATATTAGTAGACTCAGTATCACACATAGCCCAACATCTTTTTAAAAATTTTTTAGCTGGCAATGGACCTTTATTTATTTATATGCGGTGCTAAGAACTGAACCCAGTGCCTCACGTGGGCTAGGCAAGAGCTCTGCCACAGTTTAACCACAACACCAGCCACAGTTCAACATCTTAAGTAAGTACTGACTGTAAGTAAAGATTGAAGTTATAATTCAAATCCAGTCTAGTGTTAGATTCAGGGCCCATGCTTATTCCATGTTAACACACCATGTCTATAGTCATGTTTTCTAAATGAAAAGATATAATACAAAAATCATGTTGTTTAGAGTTTAAGTAAAATGTAATTGATCACAACAAAACAGAAGCCTTTGGAATAAAGATTTACTGAGTTTGAAATGTCATCCTAACTACATGTAATGCTCATGCTAAGAAACCAAACTGTGAGCCACAATGCACATGCCTGTAATCCCAGCAACTCAGATGCTGAGGCAGAGGATTTCAAGTTCGCAGCCAGTCTAGGCAACTTAGTGAAACCCTGTCTCAAAATAAAAAAAGGTGTTGAGGATGTAGCTCAGTGGTAGAATGTCCCTGGATTCAATCCCCAGTACTACAAAATAAAATATTATGTAAAAAAAGAAAAAAGAAAAAAGAAAAAAAAAACAACAAGAAGAAGAAGCCAGGCGCAGTGGCGCACACCTGTAATCCCAGTACTTTGGGAGGCTGAGACAGGAGAATTGTAAATTCAAAGCCAGCTTCAGCAACAGGGAGGTGCTAAGCAACTCAGTGAGACCCTGTCTCTACATAAAACACAAAACAGGGCTGAGGATGTGGCTTAGTGGTCAAGTATGCCTGAGTACAATCCCCAGTACCAAAAAAAAAAAAAAAAAAAAAGAAGAAGAAAAACATAAAATAATGTGGGAAATTCAATACAGATAAGTGGAAGTTCAGAGGGAATAAAAGAAAAGGAGGTCAGGGATAGGCAGGGATTGTGGCTCATTTAAAAAGAAGGCCAAATGAACTATATACTAAGACAGAGAAGGTTCAAAGTTTTAAAAAGAAGCTGGTATAGGCAGGATACACTTCTGAAACCCTGTTATCCTCTGGCAAGGGACTCCTAAAAGCTGTAGCTAAGTCTGTCCCTATCATTCTCTAAAGTATACAAAGTATGGAGGATGGTGAGAGGAGATTCACTCCTAAAATTTATGCTAAATAGTTACAAGTAGCACAAAGAATTAGCAAAGGAACAAGCAAGGAACTCTGAAATAAAGGGGATAAAGGAAAAAATTCAGGATATGAATGTTCTGACAAAGAGAAAGAATATTTGCTAAGGAAATGAGAAAGGTCTGCAAGTGAAGAAAGAAGGTACAAAAAAAGTGCAGGAACAATACAGGTGAATTCAAAGTAGGCTAGGTATCATTTATTAAGTGAATACTTTTATGTGCCAGTCATCATGCTAAAAAATTCACACATTAATTCATTTTATCCTCACAAAAACCTTATGAGGTAAGTATACTATCAGATAAGAAAAATGAGGCAAAAGACTACAGAGGTAACATGAGAAGGTATAAAGTCTGAACTCAAGACCTGGGGTGTATGTAGCTCAGATAAGTGGTAGAGAGTTTGCCTAGCATGTGTGTAAAGCCCTGGGTTCCACCACTGACATAGCAAAAAAAAAAAAAAGTTCTGAACTCGTATTTCTCCAAATCTATACTTTTTTTTTTTTCCTTTTCCCTAGTACCAGGAATTAAACCCAGGGGTGCTTAACCACTGAGCCACATCCCTAGTCCTTTATATTTTCTATTTTGAGACAGAGTCTCTTTAAGTTGCTGAGGTTGGCCTTGAACTTGCAAACTGCCTCAGCCTTCCAACCTTCTGGGATTATAAGCATGTGCCACCACGTCTGGCTCAAATCTATAATCTTAATATCTACTTATACTGCCTGCACAAAAGTTTAATAATTTGGCATTTTTTAAGAGTACACTTGTCAAGTAGAAAGATAAAAATAAGCTTCACAAAGTATTTTCATTTTATGTGGAAGCTGCCGTAAGCATCTTCACAGAAAAAATGTCAAGTAAATGGCAACACAGTAAATTTTATAAAGTTCTCCTTTCCTTTCAAAGACAGCAATCTTTTCTAAAAAGGAACTTCATTCCTACAGGTTATGGATTTAATAGAACAAAGTGGGGAATGGCCCAAAGAAATGTTGCAACATATTGTTACAATAAATGCAGACAATAGAATATCTAAGGGAAATATTTTTCTATCCCATATTCACCAAGTTAAGAACCTGATTATATGTACTGTTTTATAGAGGGAAACTGTTAAGCTGTGCCTTTAAAAAAGGGGCAACTAAGACGGGCACCGTGGCACACGCCTGTAATCCCAGCACTTTGGGAGGCTGAGACAGGAGAATTGTGAGTTCAAAGCCAGCCTCAGCAATAGCGAGGTGCTAAGCAACTCAGTGAGACCCTGTTTCTACATAAAACACAAAATAGGGCTGAGGGTGTGGCTCAGTGGTCAAGTACACACCTGAGTTCAATCCTGGTACCAAAAAAAAAAAGGGCAACTAATCTTTTTTTCTTCATGAACTTTGTTATTTTCTAAAAACTGAAGTAATTACAAGTTCACTCAAACAAAAACAAATAAAACCAGAAATGGTAAATGCAAACCATGTTCTATAATTAAAAAATTCAATGTATAATAATGCTCATGTAAGAAATTCTCAGGAACACAAACATAGTTAAGAATACCTTCCTGGGGCTGGGGCTGTAGCTCATTGGTAGAGAGCTTGCCTTGCATGCATGAGGCACTGGGTTCGATCCTCAGCACCACATAAAAATAAAATAAAGATATGTGTCCACCTATAAATAAAAAAATTAAAAAAAAAAAAAAAAAAAAAAGAATACCTTCCAGTTGGCATGGTGGCGCAAACTATAATCCCAGTGGTTTGGGAGGCTGAAGCAGGAGGATTATGAGTTCAAAGACAGCCTTAGCAACTTAGTGAGACCTTGTCTCTAAATCAAATATAAAAAAGGGCTGGGGATGTGGCTTAGTGGTTAAGTGATCCTGGGTTCAATCCCTGGTATCAAAAAAAAAAAAAAACCCTTCCAGTTTATAAGAAATATCAGAAGATGGAGGAATGAATGGAACAAAGTCATGAATGAGGAGACAATCACTAGAATATTAATAGGATCAACTTACATTCTATAAAATAACTACATATTCAAAAGGTCTAAATGACAAGGGAGGAAAATGTAGGGTTAAAATGAATCAAAACACACATGATAACTGGTGCAAGGAAACCTATATTGGATCCTGGCTGGAGTGGAAAATATAAAATAAATTCTTAGGTCAACTCAGGAAATGGAATAAGGTCTCAATATTGGATGATCTCATGAAGTTGTTTTTATTTCTCTTAGGACATGCTTGTTCAAATAACTAGGCAAGCTAGGCGTGGTGGCGTACGCTTGTAATCCCAGCACTTCGGGAGGCTGAAACAGGAGAATCATGAGTTCAAAGCCAGTCTGGGATGTGGTTCAAAGGCCAAGTACCTGAGTTCAATCCCTGGTACCAAAAACAAAAAACAAAAAACTAAAAACTAGGCTAACATCATGATGTTTGCTACTTATTTCCTTATGAAACCTAAAAAACTGAATAGGTAAAGTAGGATTGTCAAAATAAGCCAGACATGGAATTACATGCCTGTAATCTCAGCTACTTGGAAAGCTAGACTGGGCAACTTAAATTCAAAATTAATTATTTTTTCTGGTACTGGGGATTGAACCCAGTGGCTCTTTACCACTGAGCCACATCCCCAGCCCTTTATTTTTTGTTTTGTTTCATTTTGTTTTGGTACCGAGGAGTGAACTCAGGAATACTTGACCACTGAGCCACATCCCAAGCCCTGTTTTGTGTTTTATGTAGAGACAGGGTCTCACTGAGTTGCTGAGCACCTCGCAGTTGCTGAGGCTAGCTTTGAACTCGCGATTCTCCTGTCTCAGCCTCCCAAAGTGCTCAGATTACAGGCGTTTGCCACTGCGTCCGGCTCCTTTTTATTTTTTATGTTTAGACAGAGTCTAAGTTTCAGAGGCTGACCTCAAACTTGGGATCCTCCTGCCTCAGCTTCCTTTGTTGCTGGGATCATAGGTATGCACATTCACCATTGGCTTCAAAATAAAATATTTTTTAAAAGAGCTGGGGATAAATCTCAGATGTAGAATGCTCCTGTGTTCAAGCCCTAGAACTGGGAGGGGATGGGCATGAAACATCGTCCAATGTCATTTTAGGTAGAGAATACATGGGTATTTATCTTATTATTCCATCTATTCTGCATGTTTGAAAAATCCATTAATAAAAAGTTTTAGGAGGATTGAAAAAATAATTACATGCTATGGGACCATAAAAATAAAAATAAAAACCACGATCTTGGCTCTGAAAGGGAAGAAAAAGAGGAAGCAAGGCTTCATAAAATGTACAAGTTTTAAGCTGGGTGCTGTGGTGCATGCCTGTAATCCCAGCAATTTGGGAGGCTGAGACAGGGAGGATCGTGAGTTCAAAGCCAGCCTCGGAAACAGTGAGGTGCTAAGCAACTCAGTGAGACCCTGTCTCTACATAAGACACAAAATAGGGCTGAGGATGTGGCTCAGTGAGTGGTCAAATGCCCCTGAGTTCAATCTCCAGTACCAAAAAAAAAGTACAAGTTTTACTTCAAATAACACAATGACAAAATTGGTCCATTTAAGGCAGAGCAGGTGATGGACTTAGAAAGCAAACCTAGAAGCTGATTGAGCACAAGTGAAATCACAACGGATCTTAAAAGCCAAAAATATTATTGTTACCTTAATCTGTTCTTCACTGATACTAGGGGTGTTTTTCAGGAGATTCAGAAAAACTCCACCTGGTGTTCTTCTTCGGCTACCATTCTACAAAAAGGAATAGAAACTGTGAACAACATAACTACATAAGACCTTTTTTTCCCCCAATGCTGGGGACTGAACCCATGGCCTTGAGTGTGCCAGCAAGTGCTCTACCAGTGAGCTTGCACCCCCAGTCCCCAAACTAGACTTTTCCTAGGAATAGCCAAGGTTTTCTTTTTTTTTTTTGGGGGGGAGGGGGGGCGGCGGCAAGGTACCAGGGATTGAACTCAGGGGCACTCAACCACTAAGCCACATTCTCAGCCCTATTTTGTATTTCATTTAGAGACAGGGTCTCACTGAGTTGTTTTGCACCTCACTTTTGCTGAGGCTTTGAACTCGTGATCCTCCTGCCTTAGCCTGCTGAGACGCTGGGATTACAGGTGTACACCACTGCACCTGGTGAAGCCAAGGTATCTTTTAAGAGACAAGTAAGTGTAAAGAAAAAAGGAATATTAGATTTCAAACCCAGTCCTAATTCTGACTCTTAAAATGACTGGATTTTGTGCTTTTATCTGCCATCTGGACAAATCAGTAAATATTCTGCTAGATACTAAAATATATTATAAAACTTCAATAATTAACAGAGTGGTAACAACACTATAATGATAAATGCAATAGAAAGAAATCCAGAAATAGAGCAAAATATGTATAAATTTAATGTATAACAGTATCTCCAACCAGAGATATATAGGGTAATATTAAGATTAATACCTCATGCCTTATACTATGATATATTCCAAATGAATACCATTGCTTCTCAACTTTTTTTTTTTTTTTTAAAGTACTGGGGACTGAACCTAGGGGTACTTTATCACTCAGCCACATCCTTAGCCTTTTTAATTTTTTTTTCTTTGGTACTGGAGATTGAACTCAGGGACACTCGACCACTGAGCCACATCCCCAGCCCTATTTTGTGTTTTATGTAGAGACAAGGTCTGAGTTGCTTATTGCTTTGCTGTTGCTGAGGCTGGCTTTGAACTCGCGATTGTCTTGTCTCAGACTCCCTAAGTGCTGGGATTACAGGCTTGCGCCACTACACCTGTCTCCTTTTAATTTTTTATCTTGAGGAAGGGTCTTGCTAAGTTGCTAAGGTCCTCATTAAGTTACTGATGCTTATCTTGAACTTGTGATACTCCTGAGTCAGCCTCCTGAGTCACTGGGATTACAGGGGTGCACCACTGCATGCTTCTCACTATTCATGGTAGTTATGTTCTTTAAAGTTGCCTCAAACACTGAATTAGCAAACAATGAAATACAGAGGAAATAAATGGTTATGCTTGTGCAAGTCATTGTCACAACCTATTTGTCAATGGATCAACATGTAACTTTGTCATATTTGAGCATGTTTATAGAGACATCTTATTTAAAATATACTATTAGGGTTGAAGGTATAGGTCAGTGGTTTAGAATGTGTAAGGCTGTAGGTTTAATCCTCAGCACTGTGTATACACACACAGACACACACATAAATAAATATATAAACATTGAACTCATGGCTAACGACACAATAAATCATGCCCAAACAAAGCTTATCTAATACATATTTTCTCTGTAAGGCAAGTCACAGTCTTTTTGCATTCAGAATCACTCAGTATTACCCCTGGGGATGGGGGTGCTTTTTTCTTTTTGGTACTGGGTATTGATCCCAGGGGTGCTTAACCACTGAAGCACAACCCCGCTCCCCTTTCTTTTTTATTTTGAGACAGGTTGCCGAGGCTGGCCTTGAACTTGCAATTCTCCTGATTCAGCCTCCTGATTCAGCTGGGATTACTGGTGTGTACCACTATGTCCAGCTTGAGGCGGTGGTGGGTGGACGAGTTTTAAACAGCTAAATCACCAGAAACATAAAGCACAACAGTGTAGAAAGCACAACACTACATAAAAAGACACTTGCTTACAGAATGAGAGCTGAAAGATGCAGAGTGTTGCCTCATTCACCTTAGGCTGGGAATGCATGCACTGGGCAAATTCAATTTTTTTTTTTGGTCACTCTGCATATCTGTGAAAAATTATAAAAAAACCACTAGTATTGATTTTGAATTTATAAATAACTTTTAGCAAGTAGGCAAATATGCAAATATAAAATGAAAAAATGGGGCTGGGATTGTAGCTCAGCGGTAGAGCGCTTGCCTCGCATGCGTGGGGCCCTGGGTTCGATCCTCAGCACCACGTACAAAGCAATAAAATAAAGACATTGTGTCCATCTACAACTAAAAAAATATTTAAAAAATAAATAAATAAAAAATAAAATAAAATGAAAAAATGATGGAGACCAACATATGTGACTTTGTATGCACACATGTAAATATAACAGAAGTAAAAAACTGTAATAACATCAGTCATCGGCAACTTTTAAAAAAGAAGGAAAAGCTGGGTGCAGTGGTGCACATCTGTAATCCCAGAGGCTTAGGAAGCTAAGGCAGGAGGATCACAAGTTCAAAGCCAGCCTCAGCAACTTACTGAGGCCCTACACAACTTAGTGAGACCCTGTCGCAAAATAAAACAAAAAGAGCTAGGGATGTGGGTCAGTGGTTAAGTGCCCCTGGGTTCAATCCCTGGTACCAAGATGGCTGGGGCGGGGGGCTCTTTTTTCTTACATTTTCTATCTAATTTATTGGGAAATCCTGTTGGTGTCACCCAGAATCTGACCATTTTTCTCCATGCCAGAGTTATCATCATGGTCTGACCCACATTATCTCTCACCTACATTACTGCATCAGCCTCCTAAAACATCTTTGCTGCTTCCACGCTTATCCATCACCAGCTTCAGTCTATTCTCAACATAGCTACTAGAATGAACTGCTTATCTCATCTATTCAAAACTCTTTAAGAGCTATTTCATAGCCAGATGTGGTGGTGCATGCCTACAATCCTAGCAATTAGTGAAGCTGAGACAGGAGGATCTCAAGTTCAAGACCAGCTTCAGCAACTTAGCAAGGCCCTAAACAACTTAGTGAAACCCTGTCTCAATATAAAAAATTTAAAAAAGGGCTGGTGGATATAACAGTGGTAAAGTGCTCCTGGATTAAATCCCTAATATTCCCCAAATAAATAATTAGCTAAATAAAAGCCAAATACTTTTTGGGGGGGGGGTACTGGGGATTGAACTCAGGGGCACTCAACCACTGAGCTACATCCCCAGCCCTATTTCATGTTTTATGTAGAGACAGGGTCTCACTGAGTTGCTTAGTGCCTCGCCGTTGCTGAAGCTGGCTTTGAACTCGTGATTCTCCTGTCTCAGCTTCCCAAAGTGCTGGGATTACAGGGGTGCACCACCGTGCCCAGCTAAGCCAAATTCTTTAAGGTGGATCTTGCTGCACATTACCTCTCTGATCTTATATCCTACTCTCTCTAAAGCACTGTGCTCCAGTTATAATGATGCTTTGTTCAAACCAGGTACCAGGAAGAGATTAGGGTGAAGAGAGACAGCTGAATCATCCAAGGACAGAGTTGAAGATTGTCTTCACTTAAAATTTTGTGTATTAATTTTAATTTTTGATAATATTGCATTAAAATACTATGTCTTGATTACTGGGTTTTTCGGCACTCCATCAAATTTCGTACCTAAAGCAAGTAATCACTTTACCGTATTTCTAGTCCTGCCAAGTACCTTTTATTTCTAACATGGCTGTTACTTCAACCTGGCCTGTTGTTCCTGTAGTACTCAATGTTTCACCTTCTTCAAGTCTTTGTTCAAATTTCTACCCTAACCACTCCTGTTTAATAGTAACTTTCTATACCTCCATTTGACCTGTTTCTTTTTCCAAGGACATATCACTTTCTAGTTCATTTGATGTTATTTTATTTGTTATTTATAAATTATTTTCCTCTCACCCTCAACTATAATATAAACTCTCCATTTTAGAACAGGCCTGGCACTTAACAGTCAATCAATAATTGTTTAAACAAAGAATGTATCAAAAGAAGTGAATTTCAGTTTGTATCTTAACATTTAGTAGATTTGCATTAGTTCACTGTACTACAATATTAAAATACCCAATCTTTAAATTAACGCCAACTATATGAATATCAAAGATCTTTAATAGTGACACAAACAGGGATGTCAGTGTATTCATGATTATTAAAATCTGTTCTGCTGTTGACTTCTGTAATTCATGTTGACAGGCTGTTTGCTCAGCCAATGCTGCCAACTCTGATTCGTTTCTTTTCTCTTCATTTCCACAGCATAATATTGATCTACTCTCTTGTGCTGTGAGGACTGGATAACAAATAAATTACAAACCAGCAGTTCACACTTGGATCCTCACCCAGTGGCAGAAGCTGAATTGAATGAGATCTGTAAAACCATTCTATAACTGCCACTGTCGGTGGTTGGACCCTAGCCAGATGTGCTATTTTTTTCATTCTGAAACAGTAAACAGTGTTTCTCCACTTTCTTTTCCATTACTGGTCCTCTACCCTAGGACCTTTTTCAATTTTTTTCCTTCGGTCCCTACCACCCATGAAATTTTAATATAAATGGATCATTGTAAATCTGTCTGGACTTTATAACATAACAATAGTGAATTTTTTTGTTTGCTTGGCTTTATTTTTTTTTGGTACTGAAGACTGAGCTCAGGAGCACTTAACCACTGAGTCACATCCCCAGCTCTATTTTTTTTTTTTTTTTGGTACTGGAGATTGAACTCAGGGGCACTTGACCACTGAGCCACATCCCCAGCCCCATTTTGTGTTTTATGTAGAGACAGGGTCTCACTGAGTTGCTTAGTGCCTCGCCATTGCTGAGGCTGGCTTTGAACTTGTGATTCTCCCATCTCAGCCTCCCATAGTGCTGGGATTACAGGTGTGTGCCACTGCACCCAGCTTGCTTAGCTTTATTTTTAAGAATGCATGAATCAGGGCTGGAGATGTATAGCTTAACAGAAGAGCACTTAACATGGTATATGAGAGGTCCTGGGTTTAATCCTCAGTATTGCCAAAAAAAGAAAAAGGAAAAAAGTTTGAATTAAATGAACCCAAAGTAACACTTCTGTTGTGTTCACCATAACTAAGGGCTGGGCACTGTGGTAAATTAGGTGTTACAATTTCATCTAATCCTTACTGAGATAGGGATTTAGGATAAAGAGAGAGAGATACACTGAATCTTAAAGGAAACACGAGCCATTGAGATGTAGAAAGCATAGTTGTAAATCTTGAGCATCATGCTCTCATAAAATGAGGGAAATATGCAAGTATAGGGAAAACTGGCATAAAATTGTGCACTCCTACTCTAGATCCACCTCCAGTCTGGCCCCTGATACAGCCATTAAATATTGGCCCCCCAGCCCAAGTCAAGGCTGCTTCTCACTCTAGACAGCCCACAGTCTCCCTTGAATGTATATCTACTTCCCAAATAAACTTCTGTCTATGCCTTTGTCTGGCTTGTGCTGAAATTCTTTTCTGTTACATATTGCAAGAACCCAGCTAGTCAGTCCTGAGTTGAGTTCCCTCTCCTCTGGGAACTCCATGGACCCTTTTCCAGAGACGTCTCTTTTCTCGTCACATCTTGACATAAGGTTAATCTTCATTTTATATCTAAGGAAACTGAGATTCTAAGGAGTCACAAATTAAACCAAATTGCAGTCAGAAAGTTGTATTCCAAGATCCATATTCTCAAAATTTGCGTTTTCAGATTCCTATCAGACTACTGTCTTAAAATTTTAAGTGCTACCTTTAATGAATTATATAAGGGATGTTGTTGACTACACACTAACAGGCTACAATTTATGGGTTTTTTTGTAAGGAAAGTTTTAATTGAAAACAGAAGGTACCAAACTTTCATATTCATGTAGTCTGAAACACACTGCAATAACATATGTGAAGTAAGAAGTCCAAAGAAAGTAAGTTCATTTTGAGGGGTGAAAAAAACCATAACAATTCAAAATCACAAACTGTGAAGCAGTCTTACCATTATAAAAAGGCCACCATTTTGTTCGACTTCTGCAGTTTCCATCAGAAGTTCAATTGCCTTTTTGTTCCCAATTATTCTCACTACTCGGGCTATCAGATCTTTCTTTGGTTCCTGTAACCTGATAAGAAATAAAGTAAAATTAACCTTTTATTTCCTGTTGATGAAATCCACTCTAATTGCCAATATAGCCATTAACTAGAATCGAAACCCTATTTGAATAACACTTGCTTTTCTAAATATTCAATAATTAACCTATCAGTCACTGACATGGAAACATCCTAATTTGGGGTCACACAAAGAGATAGTAAATTTAGGGTTTCATATCAAGTCTCATACTTGATACCTTCATTTGCTTTACTGGATTATGGCAGAGTTCAAAATATAAGTGCACATACAGCAAGGTGAATATAAGCTTGAATGCAAAAAAGATAAACCTAAAAGTTAGTTTTCCTAGTTTCAGAGATATCTGGGAGCTTTAAAATGGATAAGATCAAGCCAGGCATGATAGCACATACCTATAATCCCAGCTACTCAGAAGGCTGAGGCAAGAAGATTACAAATTTGAGGCCAGTCTGGGCAACTTAGTGAAACCCTGTCTCAAAATAAAAATTAAAAAACGGGCTGGGAATATAGAGAGTGACTGCCTAGCATGTGTAAGGCCCTGAGTTCAATCCCCAGTACCATAAAAACACAAAGTTTATGAAAAACACATGACTTATAAATTTACTACCCACGAAGCAATTCTAGTCCTAGGTATTTACCTAAAAGAAATGAAAATGTATGTTCATGATAACCAAAAGTGGAATACTCATACCTATCTGACATGATATATACAGATCTAAATGGAATTAAGTATTGATTCCTGCTATAACATGTATCATTCTCAAACACTTAACTAAGTGAAATAAACCAATCATAAGAACACATATATGATTCCATTTGTTCAGAAAAGGCACATTTATAGAAACAGAAAATACATTAGTAGTTGTCTGGGATGAGAACAATTGGATTGTAAATTGTAAATGGATGTACAAACATGAAGGATCTTATTGGTTTATGGAAAGGTTTTAAATGTGATGGTTGAACCAGGTATGGTGTTGCACACCTGTAATCCCAGCAACTTGGGGAGGCTGAGGCAGGAGGACTGCAGTGCTGAGACCAGCCTTGGCAATTTACCAGGACCTTGTGTCAGAACTAAAAATAAAAGGGGCTGGTGATGTAGCTTAGTTGTAGAGTGATCCTGGGTTCAATCCCAAGTACTGCCAAATAACAATAAATATACCTAAACATCAACACTTGAAAATGGGTGAATATTATCAAGTGTAAAATATACCTCAATAAAGTAAGAATCACAAATGAGCACTCAATACATGAGTTTAAAAATGTTTTGTGGTAGCCAGGCGTTGTGGTGCACGCCTATAATCCCAGCAGCTTGGGAGGCTGAGGCAAGGAGGATTCCAAGTTCAAAGCAGCCTCAGCAATTTAGCAAGGCCCTAAGCAACTCAGTGAGACCTTGTCTCTAAATAAAATACAAAATAGGGCTGGGGATGTGGCTCAGTGGTTGAGTGCCCGAGTTCAATCCCCAGCACCAAAAAAAAGAAAAAGAAAAAGAAAAAGTTTTGGGGTTGATAATCAAACCCAGAGCCCTGTGCATGCTAGGCAAGTACTCTACCACTCAGCTACATCCCCAGCCCAAAAATGTTTTATTTAAAGGGCTGCATGAGCCAGGCACAGTGGCGCACACCTGTAATCCCAGTACTTTAGGAGGCCGAGACAGGAGAATCGCCAGTTCAAAGCGAGCCTCAGCAATTATGAAGCACTAAACAACTCAGTGAGACCCTGTCTCTACACAAAAACAGAAAATAGAGCTGAGGATGTGGCTCAGTGGTCGAGTACCCGAGTTCAATCCCCGGTACCAAAAAAAAAAAAGAGCTGTACGGCACTAAATAGAGTTCCTTCAAAGTTCATGAAAGTATATAAAATTATCCTACCAGGTCTGTCCAAATTTAAAAAACACAATGTATTCAGATGACAAAATAAACCCAAATAATTCCTTAAGTAAAAGAAGTCTCAAAAAAGAACATCATTATTAATGTATTTGGCATTTATTTCCTGTAAATAGAAGATATTTGGTCAAATGTTCATTTGTAGGTCAAGTTTAAATGCTTACCTGAAAGAAATTTCATCAGCCACTTTCTCTTGAGAATCTTCTTCTGTGATCTCATATCGGCCTTTATAGTTCATTTCTAGTCTGTACCCTACTCTGTCTTTGACAGGCCGTTTCCGTTTCAGATGACCTTGCCCATTTTCCTCTTCCCTTGACCCCACTTTTTTGCTGCTATGCATATAATCCTCTAGTTCTTTGTC
>PVHX01027419.1:0-19418 GCA_004024805.1 Geosciurus inauris | reverse complement strand
AAACAAAACAAAACAAAAAAAAACACAAACAAAAAAAAAAACTTTTTTAAAGGGCTGGAATGTAGATCAGAGAGAGAGAAAGACGGGGTTAGGGGTGGGGGGAGTTGAATATTGCAAAAAGTAAAAAATAAAGATCTATGCAGATGTGATTTACTAAGGATTTTGTGTGTGTGTGTGTGTGTGTGTGTGTGTGTGTGTGTGTAGTGCTGGGAACTGAACCCAGGCCCTCATGCATGCCAAAACTCTACCATTGATCCACAATCCCTTACTAAGGATTTTTTAAAAAAAATTTTAAGATGTTGATGGATCTTTATTTTATTCATTTACTTATATGCAGTATAATCAAACCCAGTGCCTCACACATGCTGGGTCTACCACTGGACCACAAACCCAGCCCCTTACTAAGGATTTTGAGATGAAGAAATCATTCCCATTGGCTCTAAGTACAATTACAAGTATCTCTATAAGAAAGAGACTGAAGATTTCACACACACACACACACACACACACACACAGATGAGGCGAAGGTAATGTGATTGTGGAGACAGAGGTTGAATGATGTGGCCATGAGCCAAGGAATGTTAGTTGCTACCAGAAGCTGGAAGAGACAAGAAATAAATTCTTCCCAGGAGAATTTGGTAGGTATATCAACCTGCCAACTCCTTAATTTTGGTCTTTTGATATTAACTTTGAGCTTCTGGCTTCCATAACTGTTAGAGTAAATGTGTTTTGTTGTTTTAAACCATTAAGTAGTGTTAATTTGTTACTACAACCACAGGAAATTAATACCCGATGAACAACTCTACACACATAAATTGGCAACTTAAATGAAATGGATCAATTCCTCAAAAAACACAAAGTACCACAACTCATCCCATATGAAATAGGTAATTTGAATAGTTCTACAACTATTAAGGAAATTGAATTTGTAATAAAAAACATGTTCCCTACCCTTGCAATATTTTCAGATCCAGATGGTTTCACTGGAGAATTCTACCAAACATTTAAAGAATTAAATTCTTCACAATTTCTTCCAGAAAACAAAGAAGGACTACTTCCTAATTAATTTTATGAAGTAAATATTACCCTAATACAAAAACCAGTTAAAAACAGTACAAAACACCTAAAGAGCAATATCCTTCATGATTTTGATGAAAAAAAAATCCTTAACAAAATGTTAGCAAATAGTCAGGAGCATTGCCTATAATCCTAGCTACTCAGGAGGTTGAGATTGGAGGATTACAAGTTCAAGGCTAGCCTCAGAAATTTATTGAGATCTTGTTCAGAAAAAAAAGGGAAGACTGAAGATGTAGTTCAGTGGCCAAGCACCCTTGGGTTCAATCCCAGGGCTGCAAAATAAATAAGTAAATAAATAAAAATTTAAAGATTTTCAAATAGAATTCAATAACACATAAAAAGAATTATATGCCATTGGTATATAATTTCATGGATTTATTTCATGGATGCAAGGCTGATTCAATAAAAATCAGTGTAATCTACCATATTAAGAGTATAGGGGCTGGGGCTATGGCTCAGCGGTTGAGCGCTTGCCTCACATACGTGAGGCACTGGGTTTGATCCTCAGCACCACATAAAATAAATAAAGATATTGTGTTCATCTACAACTAAACAAAATATTTAAAAAAAAAAGAGTATAAAGAAGCTGGGCACAGCAGTGCATGCCTGTAATCCCAAATCCCAGTGACTCTAGAGGCTGAGGCAGGAGGATTGCAAGTTGGAAGCCAACCTCAACAACTTAGCAAGGCCCTTTCTCAAAAGAAAAAAAAATTAAAATAAATGACTGAGGATGTAGCTCAGTGGTTAAGCACCCCTGGGTTCAATCCCCAGTACAAAAGAAACGAAAGGAAAAGAAAAAAGAAAAGAAAACAAAGAAAGAAAGAAAGAGGAGGAGGAAGAGGAGAAGGACAGGAAATAAAAGGCACATGAATTGAAAATGAAGAGGCAGAACTGTCTCTATTTGCAGATAACATGATTATCCACATAGAATTTCTCAAGGGATACACACACATACAAATACATCCTAGAAATAATAAATGAGATCAGCAAGGTCACAAGGAACACACACAATCAATTGTATTTCTATATATGATCTACTAGCAATGGACATGAAAATTTAAAATATATCATTTAAAATCACTAAGAAGAAGAAATATTTACATGTAAATCTAGCAAAACATGAACAAGACTTGTATGTTGAAAATTATTCAACATTGATGAAAGAAATCAAGGAAGATCTAAATGAATGAAGAGACATTCCATGATCATGAACTTGAAGACTCAATACAGCAAAGATGTTCAGTCTCCTAAAATTGATGTGCAGATTTAATACAATTCTACTTTCTCTGGATCATCTACCCTAGATCTAAGATTTTCCTGCTCTTCCTCTTTTCTCAAATTTTACTCTATAATCATCATGATTACCATCATTCACATTTGGAAAGTCTTTACTAAATTACAGTGCAATCACATACCATATCCCTTGATCTCCCCAAAAGCTCTATGGGCTAGTTGTTATCCCTATTTCAGTTCAATCTGTAGTGCATATCTACTAGATGCCAGGAAAGGAGCTGTAGTTTGCATTTCCTTTTTCCTTCATAGCGCAGGTGCAACCACCCCTCTCTAAACCTCTGCTGTTGATGTACAGATTCACCTGAAATTGCAGGGCCTTGTGCAAGAGTACAAACGGAAGCCCACAGATCCACATATTAAATATTAAAATGACTGGGCGCAGTGGTGCACACCTGTAATCCCAGCACTTTGGGAGGCTGAGACAGGAGAATCGCGAGTTCAAAGCCAGCCTCAGCAACAGCGAGGCGCTAAGCAATTCAGTGAGACCCTGTCTCTGCATAAAGCACAAATAGGGCTGGTGATATGGCTCAGTGGTTGAGTATCTTAAATCCCTGGTACCAAAAAAGAAAATTAAAATGTATAAATCAAGTTATCGGCTGTAACATAACTGCTTTCAGTCTTACCTTGACAGATCTGATCAGAGACAAGTTTACAATTTTTGATGACTGCATCCAGTCCCTTTCTCTTCACACAATTTTTATCCTCACAAATACATGTATAGGCATCTTAATTTGCACAATCCACTTGCATTCCTGCTGCAAACAGCTGCCCTTTGGTCACATCTTAGGCATATGACAGTGGCATGCTCTTCTGTCCAGAAGGTAGACCTATTACAGAGGCCTTCACAGCTTTTGGGATTTGGGCAGCATATCCCAGTGTCCCAGGTACCTGGGACACGATCTAGGGTTAGGGGGTGCTCCTGTGCTGGGGGACCCACAGACTTCTCACCTAGGGGACAAGAACCTTTTAAAAGAATAGCAAATCAAGCTGGGCACAGTGGCACACACATGTAACCCTAGCATTTTGGGAGGCTGAGACAGGAGAATCACGAGTTCAAAGCCAGCCTCAGCAACAGTGAGGCACTAAGCAACTCAGTGAGACCCTGTCTCTATATAAAACACAAAATAGGGCTGGGGATGTGGCTCAGTGGTCGAGTACCCCTGAGTTCAATCCCTGGAACAAAAAAAAAAAAAAAAAAAAAAAAGAATAGCTGAGACAGGAGAATCACAAGTTGAGACAGGAGAATCACAAGTTCAAAGCCAGCCTCAGCAACAGCGAGGCACTAAGCAACTCAGTGAGACCCTGTCTCTACATAAAACACAAAATAAGGCTGGGAATGTGGCTCAGTGATGGAGTACCCCTGAGTTCAATCCCCGGTACAAAAAAATAAAAATTAAAAAAAAAAAAAAAAAGAATAGCAAATCAGTGTCCTCCAAAGTATGAGGTTTTTGAATTTTAGATTAATTCAGTTTCAGAAAGGTAATATGCTACATATATTGCATATTAATTACCCCAGTGAGGTCTGGAGAGAGCTTCATCAAATATATTGGCACTTCTGCAAGAAAAATATAGTAATATTCATTTTAAGTGGGTGGAATAAAGACTATAAATAGTCTTTATAGATTCCTCTATAAATTCCTCATGTCATTTCAAGACAGATTTTGCCACCACATGAGTTTGTGCCTAACTTAACAAAAAGCTTTTCAGAATGTTTGGAATTTCAAAACTTGGAGATAAGGGGTAGTGGAACTATAATAGAGTTATAGCACATGGCTACTCGACTGAAGACACATTTTCAGCCTCCCTTTCAAACTAAGGGTGGCTATGTGACTAAGTTTTCACACAGAATACGAGCAGGAGTGATGAAGGGCACATTTAGTCTGAGCTTTCAGACACTAAGCATGTATTTTTCCATAGTCTCTTCCTCTTTCTGAAAAGCTGGAACACAGATGTGTCAGTCTCTGTCAAGCATATGAGGAAAAAATCCTCCTATGAGTGACACAACCAGATGAAAGTCCTGGTCTCAGAAAAAATGGTGGTAGGAATGGCTAGGAGAAGTATTAAGGGGCAAAATTAGAAAGACTTGATTAATTAGATGTATTGGTGTTGTGATACAGATGGATGATTCTAGAATGATTCTCAAATCTCTAGCTGGGGTAACTTGGTAGGTAGTGGCCTCATTCATTGAGGTTAGAACAGGAAGAGATTTCAGTTTTCAGAGGAAGATGATAAGTTTAGGCAAAGATTGTACAATATCATTGTAGGAGTGTCCAAAGAGAAATGACCTCAATTGTGAGCCATTAAGTGTGGTCTGTCCCATATTCCTCTCCCGACTTTTGCTGGTAAATTCTCCTTTCCCTTCCTGATCTCTGTGATCCTAGTGGTGGTTTCTCTGTTCATGCAGACTCTACCTCCCTAGCTACAGTTGATTGGTCAAGGATGGAGGCCTGATCTAAAGTTGTTTGTAAAGAATAGTAAATCTGTACATCTGGGAATTACCCCAAATAGGCAGCAGTTTGGTCTATAAATGTGTGAGACCAACAACACAGTGTAATGGGAGAAAAATAAAAATCAGAGGTTAGAGTCTACCAGGGGAAAGGAGAGGCAACAGAAGAATTTACAACCAAAATAAAAGGAGAGTCAGAGAAGTTGGAGAATACTAACCCCATGAAGAATTCAGGAAACTGGAGCTGAAGGACTAGACTAAGCAGCGGTCTCCTCCAAGACTCAAATCCTGGTCTTTTGCTCTTTGCCCAGCACCACAGGGGAAAAAAAAATCAAAATAAAAAAGACCTGTGGATTTTGATTGTACTGTGTTGTCGTTTTTACTTTTATTTATGTATTTTTGGTACCAAGGATTGAATCCAGGGGCATTTAACCACTGATCCACATCCCCAGCCCTTTTGATTTTATTTTGAGACAGAGTCTCACTAACCTGGTTAAAATCTCTGTTAAGTTGAGGAGATTGGATTTGAACTTGCGATACTCCTGTCTCAGCTTCAGGAGTCGCTGGGATGAGAGGCATGTGCCATGCACCCAGCTTGCGGTCATTCTTAAACAGACTTCTAGGAATTTATATATGCAAGCTGTTTTTATTTTCCAGATTCACTCTCTAAGCTTATGCCTGTTTCTAAATTGTGGGCTACCCCGTCTCTGTCCTCATGTTGTTGCTGTCTTATTGGTCAACATCACACATCTGCACAGGATTTGGGTTTTAGGCCTAAGAACACCAACAGCATCAAGGTCCTCAAAATTGCCTCAATAATAAATTATCAAAGTAGGAATGAAGAAAAATATGCAGCAGAGAGTTTCTGACCTAGGGACACATGAGTTTTTGGGGGGATATTCAGAGTTACATACCCACTGCATTTTCCTAGATACTTCTGTGTTACATTTGTCATTTACCTGTATCTTATTCTCAATGTCATAAGTCATAAAGATGAGTCATTAAGATCATTTACTCAATTTATCTTACGAACATACTAATAAAAAGATTGTTATTGAATTTCTGTGATTTAGGTAATGAAAGTGTGCTAGGAGTTTTAGGAGATCCAATAAAACCTTTAATTAAACTTGACAATGGCCATTAGACCAGTAATTAGTGTCACTTGCTTGTTAACTGAATAGTTGATGTGAAAATGGCTGTGAATTAAGATTTATCTTAGGATGAATGGAGGAAGCATAGAGATTTGTATTTTTTTTTCATATTTGTTGTGCATTTACTATGCATCAGGAACTATGCTGGGTAAGAGACTCGGAGCATTGAGCAAGACAGATGAGACGCCTGCCCTCCTGGGGTTTATATCCTAATGCACTGGCTTCTTTCCACAGCCTATTAATTGAGGATGTTTCTAACAATTGGAAAATGAGTTTCCCCTATACCCCTCTTGGTAGGAGAGGGCGCTTACTAGGATCCAGGCCAAATAGCTAGAGAGAATAACAAAGTAATTTTCACATTTAAATTCTCACTTTGGCCCTTCCAGGTAGGATAAGTTGGTAAGAGAGACCTGGGTTCAGATGCCAGCTCTGTATTTTCTGCTGCTATTGATCTCCCAGACCCCCCCCCTCCCACCCTTGCGTTTCCTCATCTTAACCCTGAGATGATAATAGACATACTATATAGCATATAAACCCTTGGCACATGGCAAAACAGCCACTCTGTCATTAGCTCATTTTTGAAGAAGAGAAACTTGGTACAGAGCGTTAAAGTGATTTTCCCAAGATCACACAGCAGAAAGTTGAATTCAGGTCTTCTGACTCCATACCAACTTCTCTTTCCAATGTGGCACCTCTATCTAGTATGAAACTAAGAAGCAATTATCCATAGATCCAGCTACGAATGCCTACAAAGGGGTGCAGGCGTGGTTTTTGGAAAAGACAACCCGAAGGGATCAGCAAAGATGTGGCTGGGAATAATACCTGACAGGTTGTTGGGAGCAAGATCCAATCAGAGGAAACATTCAGCATCTGGCTTCTGCCTGCTCACTTGCGGCCAAACACTGACCCCTGCCGGCCGCCAGAGGGGAGAAGGCGCCGGCGCTTCACCAAAATGTGGGGATTGGTGGAGCTGAAACCAGCCAGCCTTGGCTACAGCACTGCGGGTCCCTTTCCCGGACGCTTGCGACCTTGACCCACCCCGACCCCGTCTTAGTTATCCAGGATGGCGCTTTAGGGTTGTATCCGAGCCTTGCGTGGGGCAGATAAACCAACGCTAGACCAAAGAACTTCTTGCTCTCCGACAGAGCAGACTCTGGCACCAAATTCACCCCCACTCCCGCCCTCAACTGGTCAGGATCCGGGTCCTGACACAGGGGTTAATTGCAGAACTGAGGTCGCCAAAGTTTCTTCCTCTCTTCCCTCTTGCTCTTTATTTTCCTTGGCCAGGACTACTTAAAACAACAATAACAACCCAAACTGGAAAACCAGTATTTTCAGCCTTTAGACTCTAGCTTGGCACCTCCATGGGCTCTTCTTTGCTGAAGGACATTAGCTAAACCACCTAGAATCAAAGAAAACAGAGCATTTCTAAGTAAGCCCATGTGCATTTCTTAATACAAAAGAAAATTTTGGAGGAGAATGAATTCTGCTGGAAACCCTGTGTGTGCAGTTCAGCCCAAACATGGGACACGGTCTGTCTGAAGAGCCAGAATACAGGCTGAAGATAATGACACATGGCTCACATAGAAATGCCAAGTTGGTAAAACAACAGAGAACAGGCCAATAGCAACCCAGCAGGAGGCATGTATTGGGGAGAGGGTCTCCAGCATTTTGTACAGAGCTCACCTTTTTTCTATAACTTGGATAAAAACAAAACAAAAAAGACAGGCTTGTTAGCAATTCAAATATACTGATTTAGGAGGTAAGATTTGAAAAGATTTTAATAATCTTCAGACAGTAACAACATACTTTCAAAACTAAGAATTGATGTTCTATCCTTTATTATCTCCCCAAATCAAGAATATCCATTTGGAATGGAAGAAATCTGATAGCCAGGCACGGTGAAGCATGATTGTTATCCCAGTGATTCAGGAGGCTGAGGTGGGAGGATTGCAAGTCCAAGGCCAGCCTCAGCAACTTAGTGAGACCCTGTCTCAAAATAAAAAAAATAAAAGCTGGAGGCAGTGACAACTGCTTGTAATCCCAGCGTTTCAGGAGGCTGAGGCAGGAGGATCTTGAGTTCAAAGCCAGCCTCAGCAATTTAGCAAGGCCTTAAGCTACTCAGTGAGACCCTGTCTCTAAATAAAATACAAAGAAGGGCTGGGGATGTGGCTCAGTGGTTAAGTGCCCCTGAGTTCAATCCCCAACACCAAATAAATAAATAGGATTGGGTATGTAGCTCAGTGGTAAAGTGCCTGTGGGGTTCAATCCCCAGTAAAAAGAAAAAAGAAAAGAAATCTGGCATAATATTTTTTGGAAAATGGGATGGGAGAGGAGCTGACCTGCAGGCTAGGAGCCTGCAAAGGTTACCTGCTGGTGAGGGCAGTTGAGCCTGAAGGAAGTAGGCAACACATTTACAATGTATGCAGAACCTTCCAGTGCCTCCTTGGGTCACCTGAATTCCATCCTGACTTTTTAAAACACCTTTAGTTAATTTATTTATTTTTATGTGGTGCTGGGGATTGAACCCAGTGCTTTACACATGTGAGGTGAGCACTTTACCACTGAGCCCCAGTCTCAGCCCTCCACCCTGACTTTCTGAGGTGGGCCTGGAAGCTAGTGCCTTTCACATTTTCAGATGAGTAACTTGGGACTTGAAGCTCAGATAGGAAGATGGGATCAGAATGCAGGTGTTTGACCCTTTCCAACCCAGTATATTATTATTTATGCCTTTTTTTTTGGTACCAGGGATTGAACTCAGGGGCACTTAACCACTGGGCCACATTCCCAGTCCTTTTTTGCATTTTATTTAGAGACAAGGTCTCAATGAATTGCTTAGTGCCTTGCTAAGTTGCTGAGGCTGGCTTTGAACTCAAGATCCTCCTGCCTTCACCTACTGAACCACTGGGATTACAGGTATGCGCCATCACACCCAGCTATTTATGCCATCTTAATACAATGTGACCTGCAGGTCCAGTGGTAGATGGCTTTGGTGGACACTGGGATGGGGAAAGAGGATTATCCTTGGCATGCTTAAGCACCACATTTTAATAGGGACTTCAACAAATTGTCTCCTTCTTACCATCAGTTAAGTCTCAAACATTCCCTTAGAGAGGTCTTCCCTAACTACTCTGGTCTCCACCTATGTTGATATTTTTTTTTCACTTTTAAGGCATCACCACCTGTAAATTTCTTGATTTATTTGTGTATGCATATGTTCCGTCTCCCCATTAGAAAGCCAGTTCTGTAACAATAGTGGCCTTGTCTTGTCCCTAGGGCTTAAGACCGGGCCTGACACATCAAAGGCTGTGTTCAAATGTTTGAAAGAATGAATGAATGAACTGAGCAATGGTTCTCAGAGTTGGCTCCATGGCCTCTGGGGGAGCTTCAGACTCCTTCTGGGTCTGCAGGATCAAACACTAGGACATAATTTGTCTTTTTTCCTGCATTTGACATTCTTGGCAATGACAGCGCAAGAACTCTTGTAGCAACGAATTGTACTCATTACATTCCTCACCGGTAGGACAGGAAGAAGATAAAACCAGCCAGTTTTATCTCCTCCTGTCCTACCGGTGAGGAATGTAATGAGTACAATTTCACAAAGAATGCCCTTGATGAAACAATACAAGTGATTATTATTTTTTAAAAATATTTTTTAGTTATACATGGACACAGTGTCTTTATTTGGTTTACTTATTTTTATGTGGCGCTGAGGATTGAACCCAGTGCCTCACACGTGTGAGGCACGCACTCTGCCACTGAGCCACAACCTCAGCCCACAAGTGATTATTATTAATCTCAACCTGGAGTGTATGAAATCAGAAACACACATAAAGTACTTCCTCTATCTACCAAAGTATAGTGATTGTCTTGAGGAAAAGCACTGTGTGTAATCACTTATTTTTCTAATTAAAAACCTTTTTTTTTTTTTTTTTGGTACTGGGGATTGAACCCAGAGGTGCTTTACCACTGAGCTACATCTCCAGTCCAGTTTTTAAAAAATTTTTAATTTTGAGACAGGGTCTTGCTAAGTTGCTGAAGATCTTGCTAAATTGCTGAGGCTGGCCTGGAACTTTCATCTCTCCTGCCTCATTCTCCTGAGTTGCTGGGATTATAGGCATGTGCCACCATGCGTGGCTTACTGTATAATCATTTTAGTTAGAAATAGACTAGACACTTTTTTCAAGGAACACCATTTTTATTTGAAATAATGATTCACAGAAATCCCTGTTAATTCAAGCTTGGGAAGGCAATTTTTTTGGAAAAATGATCAAAATGGTCTATTTTAAGGAAAACTATTAGAAGTATTCATTTCCAATTATAAAATTCAAGTTTTAAAGCAAATGGTGGAATTTGGAAAACTTAGATCTGCTACCAAAAGCTTGAAAGCTTCCCAAATAACTAAAGACTGTTCTGATGAACTTGTGGTGGTATTAATGAATGTGAATTTTGATACTGAATCATAAAATGTGTCAGTGTTTAGAGGAGCAACAGAACTCGGTGACACAAATATTTTTCAAAACACCACTGCACAATTTCCAAGTCATGTATGGATAAAGTGTCCATTCAAAGAACACAATAGACAAACAGATTTTAATGTAAAAGAGAATAAAGAATTCATTGATATGGTTTCAGGTTGCTCATTGCAAGTAACCTTTAAGAAACTAGCACTTGAACTGGGAGTGTAGTTCAGTGATAAAGTGTTTGCTGTTTTATTTTTTTTCATTACTGGGGATTGAATCCAGGGGCACATCACCATTGAGTTACACCCCCAGAGTTATTATTTTATTTTGAAACAGTGTCTCATCAAGTTGCTGAGGCTGGCCTTGAACTTGCAATCTTCCTGCCTTAGGCTCTTGAGTCTCTGGGATTATAGTTGTCTGCCACCATGCCTCACTTGTGGAATGCTGGTTTAGCAGGCACAAGGCCATGGGTTTGACCCAGAACTGCGAAACAAAACAAGAACAAACTACCACTTGTCCAGTTTTGGTGTGTTGTCTAAGAAAAATATACACATATGAAAAGGTTATTAAAATATTTCCCCATTTCCAATTATATATCTCTGTGAAGTTAGAGTATTTTTGTATTATTTCAATTAAAACAATAGATTTCAACAGGTTGAATACAGGAAGAAACAGATATGATAATATACCCATCACCTATTAGGCCATTCAAAAGATTTGCAAAAATGCAAAACAATGTCACTCTTTTATTTTTTGCTTTGGAAGATATATTTTGCATAAACAAAATATGTTTTATGTTAACATATATATGATTTGTGAATGCTACTTTAGATGAATTAATAAATACTTTAAAAAATTTTCTCAGGTTTTTTTTTTTTTTTTACTTTTGTGGTGCTGGAAGCCTAACCCAGGGCCTTGCGTATCCTAGGCAAGTGCTCTACCACTGAGCTTCATCCTCAGCCCTGTTGGGTTTTCCAATTTTCATTTTTATTATTTTCTTGAGGTGCTGGGTATTTAACCAAGGGCTTCACACATGCTGAGCACATGCTGTACCACTGAGCTATATATCCTCAGCCTTAGTTTTAATTTTTAACATAGTAAACGTCAATGAATAGTGAACATAAAAACAAAACCAAATACATAAACAAAAGCTCTTTGGGACCCTCAATAATTGTGAAGAGAATAAAGAGAAGCCAGATGCAGTGGTGCACATCTGTAATCCCAGGTATTTAGGAGGCTAAGGCAGGAGGACTGCAAGTTGAGTCCAGCCTGGGCAACTTAGCGAAACCCTGTATCAAAATAAAATGAAATCATAAAAAGGGCCGGAGATAGATAGATGTAGTCCAGGTACACCTCTGTTTTTTCCAAGTGTTTCATAGTTTTAGTTCTTACATTTAGAACCTTGATCCATTTTGTGTTAATTTTTTAAAGATGATTTTTAGTTGTCAATGGACATTTATTTATATGTGGTGCTGAGAATTGAACCCAGTGCCTCCTACATGCTAGGCAAGCTCTCTACCACTGAGCCACAATCCCAGCCCTTTGTGTTAATTTTTATAAATGATGGGAGATAAGAATCCAAAGAGGAAGCCGGGCGTGGTGGCGCAAGCCTGTAATCCCAGCACTTAGGGAGGCTGAGACAGGAGAATTGCGAGTTCAAAGCCAGCCTCAGCAACAGTGAAGCGCTAAGCAACTCAGTGAGACCCTGTCTCTACATAAAACACAAAATAGGGCTGGGGATGTGGCTCAGTGGTCGAGTGCCCCTGAGTTCAATCTCCAGTACCCCCCCCCAAAAAAATCCAAAGAGGTGTCAAAATTAAATGACTTAAATGAGTTAATAAATGTAAAACATAGATTCTCTGGTACCCTTTAATTGTCAGTTGTGATTTTTTTAAGCAAAAAGTTTTTTAATTTTTAAATTTTGAGACAGGGTCTCACTAAATCGCTGAAGTCCTCCATAAGTTGCTGAGGCTGGCCTCAAAACTGCATTCCTCTTGTCTCAGCTTCCTGAGTCGCAAGGGATTACAAGCATGGGCCACCATGCCCCCACAAACAAAAAGTTTTGAAGGCGTCTTTTGAGGGTAGACTGTCTGGATTCAAATACTGGTCCTGCCACTCCCTGTCACATCCTATCTGTAAAATGTAGTAGCACCCTTAGCCTCACAAGGTTGTTGTGAGAATTAAATGAGATAAAAACATAATTAATTGAGGTAATAAGGATAATAGGAGGAGATGAATCCAGGAGGTATAAACTATAATTTGCCTTCCTACAATTCTGCAGAGAACCATCAACTTGGTGAAAAGCCTAGAAATTATTCCACAGGAAAAACCTGGAAGAAATGGAGCATGAAGCTATTTCTAAATATTCAAAAACCAGATGTGGAAGAAAAGATCTTTTCTGTATACTCCCCAAAGAACCCAAAACTCTGAATTTAAGGAAGCCATTCTGGCCAACCCTCCCCAGCTCCCTTCCTTCTGGGTGCTCCTGTAATGCTCAGTAGCCATCCATGCTAGCACTTGCCAGTTTATAATTATAATTATTTAGGTCTCAGACGTTCCCATGAATGATTTCCTTCCATAAATATCTACAACAGGCTAACTGGCTGCCAGACACTATGTGTTTTAGGCTCTGGGGCTCATGGAGGAATAAGACACTGCCTCAGTGCTCCAGGTTACAAGACCAACATCAAGTCAATTGGCAAAAGTTTGAGGGAGCCCCGTTTCTGTTCGATATAGCTGCTTGCTGTTCTCTCCTGTTTTTCCCCAATCTTTAGTTTCGAGCCAAGGCAGCAGCTGCTTCTCCACCGTGAATCAGCAGACCCAAAGGGAAAGTTTCTGGGCGGGAAGGATCTACGTTCTCTGGCACCTCTCTGCGCCAGGAAACAAGCCGCTTTCTGAGCACGGAGCACCCTCTAGTGTCTATTCGCGGTAAGGCAGGCCAAAGCGTAACCTAGAGATCCCTTATTCATTGCCTAGAATTCTGCCCCCTTCCAACCTTAGTTTAGTGTTGCTTAAGCTAAACTTAAGGTTTCCGCTGCAAAACGATATTGACAGTTTTTTAAAAATAACATAGTTCCAAGTTCTTTTTATGTGCCAGGCCCTGTGTTAATTGACGTACCTGGCTTATCCATGAGAGAGACATGATGATAATGATGATGTCTGAAATACAGGTGAAGAAACTGAGGCAGGAGGAACAGGCAGAGCCAGAAAACCACAGTAACCACCCGAATACCCTCACATGGATTATTAGGTTTCAACAGATAAATTATTTCCAGGAGTACCAACAATCAGTCCCTAACACTGTCTTTTGTATCTTCTCGTTCAGAGAAGAACCAGGCTTCTAACTTCAGCACAGTTCTGATGATTGGGTCCAGGGGGTGCCAGCCTCATGTCCTGTCACTCTTCCCCACAAGCATCCTCTACTACAGCACAAGTGGTTCTCTCTTTGTCCTGGTGATCCACCCTAATTTGTCCACAACTCTGTCTATGCTACTTCTCTACACACAGGGGAACTTCTGCTTCTCCTTTAATATCTACTAGATCAGATAAATGTATAATTATGAATGTAAAATATTCATAAAATGACACAATTTTTTTCATAAAATGACACAAAAAATGGTTTTCCTTGTTGGTGAGGGCCTGTGGCTTTTATGAAATTCTCAAAGGAGTTTGTAACTCCCAAAATGTTTACAATCAACCACTGCATTCATCTGTTGACCCCACGTGGCCAGGATCCTCTCTCTCTCTCTCTCTTTTTTTTTTTTTTTTGGTACTGGAGATTGAACTCAGGGGCACTCGACCACTGAGTCACATCCCCAGCCCTATTTTGTGTTTTATGTAGAGACAGGGTCTCACTGAGTTGCTTAGCGCCTTGCCATTGCTGGGGCTGGCTTTGAACTCACAATTCTCCTGTCTCAGCCTCCCTAAGTGCTGGGATTACAGGCGTGCGCCACTGTGCCCGGCTAGGATCCTATCTCTTTTATGCATTTGTTATTTCTCCAGCTTCTGGCAGAATAGAGCTGGACCCTGTCCACTTCTGTCCACTTCTACTCTCACTACCTTTGTTTAGGCTACTGTTTCTCCACCCTAACTACAATAGCAGCTTCCCAAGTGGTCAATTTCTGCCTTTTGCCCCTGGAATCCATTGTTCACACAGCAGCTTGCTCTTCAAAGTCAGATTGTAGCCAGGCACGGTGGCACACACTGGTAGTTCCAGCAACTTGGACACTTGAGGCAGAGGGATTGCAAGTTGGAGGCCAGCCTCTAGGATTTAACCAGATTCTATCTCAAAATAAAAAAGAAAAGGAGCTGGACGCAGTGGCTCAAGCCTGTAATCCCAGCACTTAGGGAGGCTGAGACAGGAGAATCGCGAGTTCAAAGCCAGCCTCAGCAACAGCAAGGCGCTAAGCAACTCAGTGAGACCCTGTCTCTACATAAAACACAA
Organism: Geosciurus inauris; assembly: GCA_004024805.1. Classification (NCBI taxonomy): domain Eukaryota; kingdom Metazoa; phylum Chordata; class Mammalia; order Rodentia; family Sciuridae; genus Geosciurus; species Geosciurus inauris. The sequence goes on along the minus strand of PVHX01027419.1, from coordinate 4,544 downwards.
AATAGGGCTGGGGATGTGGCTCAGTGGCCGAGCACCACTGAGTTCAATCCCCAGTGCCAAGAAAAAAAAGAAAGAAAGAAAGAAAGAAAAAGAAAAGGAAATGGGGATACAGCTTAATGGTAGAGTGCCACTGGATTTAGTCCCTAGTACCACACACACACCCAGATCAGATTGTGCCACTCCCTTGCTTCAAACCTTTCAGTGACCCCCATTACACTCAGGATAAGGTCCTAATTTCTCACTCTAGCCTCTAAGGCTCTGAGCGATCTGGTCTCTGTCTGGCTTTCCAATCTCAGTACAAAACTACTGTCCTCCTCTCTCCCTCTGCTCCAGCCACAATCGGCTAACTTCCTGTTCTTTCAGTGCTCCAAGGTCTTCTCCCTGGTTTAGCAGAAGATTCCTGAAAAAATTACCTTCCACAGACCCAGTCTCTTTCAAATCAATTAAATTAAGAAGTGAGAGTTTTCTTTATTTGGTTGTCAAGTTGTACACTCAAATATTAGAAGCCTGTTAATATTAAACATAAAGCTACATACAGCTAATAGTTTGAATTATGAAGCCAAATCAATATTTGAAATGTTAAGCATATGACTGAATTTTAGCCCTGTGTTTAAAAAGGATCAGCAAGGGACTTCTGCTTCTGCCCAGGAAGGATAAAGTGCTATAGAGATTCCCCCCTTTGTACACACAAATCACTAGAAAATTGAACAAAATATATGAAACAACTGTTGTCACACATTAAACAGCAGGTAGTGTAAAAGGAAGATCTTTGAGGAAGACAAATAAATGAATGGAGTCTCGCAAGTGCCCCCAGGTTACTGCCTAGAGACAGCTCAAAGCATGTTGCGTGGGCTGCCAAAGCAGAAGAGCCCAAGGGTCTCACTAAGTTTAGGAGACAAAGTTGGAATTCAAAGAGGCTAAGGTTGCCAGAATTTGTGAAACAGAGTGCAAGATAAAGGAGAGAGATCCAGGTGCGGTAGCACACACCTGTAATCTTAGTGACTTGGGAAGTTGAGCCAGGAGGATTGCAAGTTCAAAGGCAACTTCAGCAATTTAGTGAGGCCCTCAGCAACTTAGTGAGACTCTGTCTCAAAATAAAAAATAAAAGGGCTGGGAATGTAGCTCAGTGGTACAATGCCCCAGATTCAAATACCCAGTTTTTAAAAAAATGGTAAGGGAGAGAGAGAGAGAGAGAGAACCCTAGCCTCATGGATCTTCAGAGCGACCTCCTCAAGCCTTTGGCTGGCACTAATCTGCATAAATGTGTATCATAAGAAACTCTCAGAGCTAATGAGAAAGCAGTGAACCAAACAATTCTTGGAGCTTACACAGGGCTAGGATGGTTGATGCTTCTAGTAGCCAGAGTAGAGAGACCTCATAACACAAAGGTATTGAGTAGTCTTTAGAAGAGTCGAGAGTTAGTGATGTTAAATTAGCTCTGAAACAGAGGCTGACCTGGATCTGCCCTGACAAAGATTAAGAACAAGACTTCAAAAGAGAGCAAATCACAAGAAACCTAATTGTATGCCAGAAAAAAAGTCTAACACTCTTTAAAGAATACAACAATGTCTAGCATGCAAGAAACCAAAATACACAATGTTCAGCATCCTATAAAAATTTGCCAGGTAGTCAAATAAATTAAAAAAAAAATACCCAAAACCATGAAAGAAATCAAGCAATAGAAACAGACCCCAAAATTCAGAGATGTTGGAATTAGTAGGCAAGGACCTTAAAACAGCCATTGTAAATCTCAGGAATATGCTCGAGAATGTAAAGAAAAACAAATGTGATGGAGGGAGAAAAGGAAGATATGAAAAATAACCCAAATGGAATCTTCTAGGACATGAAAAAACATGATCCAAATGGAAAGACACACTAGATGCAATTAACAGCAAACTAGGCACTGCAGACAAAAAGGTTGGTGAACTTGAAAACATAGCAATGACCAGGTGTAGTGGTGCACACCTGTAATCCCAGCAGCACGGGAGGCTGAGGCAGGAAGATCTCAAATTCAAAGCCAGCCTCAGTAACTTAGTGAGACCCTCTCTCAAAATAAAAAGTGAAAAGGGCTGGGGATGTGGCGCAATTTGATCCCTGGTACCAAAAACAAACAAACAAATAAACAAACAAACAATCCCCCCCAAAAAATATCCAAATCAAAACCAGCAATAGATACTATTCAAAATAAGGCACAAAAAACACACACACAAAAGTAATAGAGCCTTATGGGATAATATCCAAACCAGGAATTATCACAATTAAATTGTACTTACGGAAAAATTCCCTCCCTAATGAACATATCTTTAAGCTGGGAAGATGAGGGACATCTACAATGCCTGGTGTCATGCACTGAGAAAGGCTCAACATGAATATTCATGCCAAAATTTTTTTTTTTTTTTTAGTTTTGGTACTGGGGATTGGAATCCTGGGACTCTTTACCACTGAGCTATTTCCCTAGCCCTTTTTATTTTCGATTTTGAAACAGAATCTTGCTAAGTTGCTCAGGGCCTCACTAAATTGCTGAGGTTGGCCTGGAACTTGTGATCCTCCTGCCTCAGTCTCCCAAATTGCTGGGATTAGAAGCCTGAGCCACCATTCCTAGCTCATGCCAAAATTTACACCTTCTATTTAGTCATGAGGAATATCAAACTAAAATTGAGAAAAAATGTACAAAATTATTATTTTCTTTTACTGATCAGTATAATAAAGTATTTGATGCCATTTTTTTGATATTTATTTTTGAGAAACCTCCCCCCCCACACACACACACTGCTTTCTCTTTTGCCCAAAAAGAAAGTCAGGGCACTTCCCACCCTTGGCACCAGTAGGGAAATTCCAACCATGAAAACCCTGACCCTTGCATAGGATGCTCACCTTGGTCCCACTCCCTAAGAATAAAACCCAGGGTCATTTACTCCTCCTTGCTCTCAAGCAATTTGGAGGCCTCAGTGAGAACCTGCCCTCCTCTGCACAGAAAGCCTCATTATATCACTAATAAATTTCTGGTTTATCAATCAATGATAATTGATGATTGTTGTCATCAATCCTGATATCTAAACTGGATTTTGGGTATAGGTTTGATCTTGTCCCCTGAGTGACAGTCACAAGACAATCAACATAGTAAACAAACCAAGTGGTTTAGATGGTGATCCCCAACTCCAGGGGTCTTTCTAGCTCTGGCTTGTTAACTGATTCTGCTGCCTATTAGCAGGCTTATACTTTAAGCTGTGCAGTATTGTTTTACATTTGTTGAGCCCTACTAAACCTGTTATAGATTTACCCAACCTAAACTGGAAGTGGCATTTTGATATAGGGATATTGCGGTTGAGGCTGTCCCAAAGTTACCCTAAACTACATACCCACATGGACCTATTGTGCAGCTCAGATTAAATCATATGTCCTCATTCCCAGCAGGAATCATGGCTGAGACACAAAGGAATGACTTACCACTTTGTGATCATTGGTTGTATGTCTCAACCAGGCACAGGCTAATGCCTATGTTCTGTCGAGTGTTTGAGGGAAAGACAGATGCCCTGTGCAATATACAGGACCATCAGGTTCTTGCTCCTGTGAGGAAGAACAGTTACTAGGATTTAACAGAAAAATGTCCAAGCACTCAATAGTATAAACCCTTATAAAAAGTAGCCAAGAATGTTTTACCTCATTCCTCTTAGAAGATGCCATCACCCAACCAGATAACTATAAACCAGACCCAGAAGGAATGTGGGTTTGATTAAATGCTATAGCTTATCAACATTCCAAAGGATTCATTCAAACCCAGTTTAAGCCCAGGGTCCCTAAATCAAACAAAACAGCAATTGCTATGAGGGATACCCCTAATCCTAAGAGTACTGATTTGGAACTCTAAAAGAATAAACTTAAAAATACAAGCAAGGAAGAGAGGATCCTTTCCTCTGAGGCATATCTAGTTATACACATACACAGACACACACACACACACACCCTTGATTCAGACAGAGAGAGCAAAAACTGAAACAGAGTTTCGTGATTTAACCCAATTAGAAGTCTAAAATTTACTTTTAAAACTATAAGCTAAAAATATTTAAGGGGCTGAGGATGTAGTTCAGTGGTTGAGTGCTTGCCTGGCATGTATGAGGCCCTGGGTTCAATCCCCAGTACCCCCTCCCCCGACCCCAAAAAATGGCTGATTTGTTCACCCTCCTCCCACAAGGCATAGACAGAGGTTTATTTAGGAAAGTAGATAAATATTCAAGGGAGAATGAGGACAGTCTCAAGAAGGAGAGATGCCTTTGGTGAAAAGAAGAGATACACAGCCAGGCATGGTGGCGCAAGCCTGTAATCCCAGCACTTAGGGAGGCTGAGACAGGAGACTAGCGAGTTCAAAACCAGACTCAGCAATGGCGAGGCGCTAAGCAACTCAGTGAGACCCTGTCTCTACATAAAACACAAAATAGGGCTGGGGATGTGACTCAGTGGTCGAGTGCCCCTGAGTTCAATCTCCAGTACCAAAAAAAAAAAAGAAGAAGAAGAAGAAGAAGAGATACACATTCAAGGGAAAATGA
>PVHX01027418.1:0-19429 GCA_004024805.1 Geosciurus inauris | reverse complement strand
TTGAAGACAGCCCCCCCACCCCCCAGGGATTGAAATGCCTTCAGTGCCCTTTCTCCACCCTTATCAAGATAACCTGCCCCGGGGCTGGGGTTGTGGCTCAGTGGTAGAGCGCTTGCCTAGCATGCATGAGGCACTGGGTTCAATCCTCAGCACCACATATAAATAATAAATGAATAAAATAAAGATCCATCAAAAACTAAAAAAATATTAAAAAAAAAAAAAAAAAAGATAACCTGCCCCTGTTCCAACCTCTTACTAAGGTAACCTGTCCCAGGAATTGTCTCTCCCCATGGTAAGTTACAAAAGGTGTTAGTTAATGTGTCCTGGGCTGTTCCATCTGTCCCTTCCCCTGTCCATCTGCCTCTCACCTTTTAGCTGTCCCACCAGAACATCTCCTGGGCCTAGTCACATATGCCCGAAGGAGAAAGATAAGGGGAAGAGAGCAGAACAAAGGAAGTCTACGACATAAAAAGGCAGGACACTCTCACTTCTTGGGATACCAGGATACCACCTATGGCCCCTTTCTCTCCTGGGAGAAGTCTGTGTTACCCCTTTTTAAATAAGCCCAGCTTTACATGCATGCTTTGGTGTGCTTCTCTAATGTTGTACTTCAACATGTGAGGAAGCAGAACTCATCACCAGTACCTGGCAGTATCATATTGACAGGGTCTCAGTAAGTCACTGAGTATGGCAGACAAGCTCGCAATATCCAATTTGAATCTGTCAAGGTCGAGGGCTTTCTTTTAGCATTTGACCTGTGAAAGAGGAGGTCTTAGTTAACAGAAGGCAGGATTATTTGTGACTTTTTCTTAGAGAGGGGATGGGCACTTTATGGAAATGGGGATCCACCTTTTTTTTTTTACATGGATTGGTTATGGTCTGGGTAGAAAGCAGGTCTGACCAAAATGGTGCTGACAGACTGTTGTAGTGCATTACAGAAAGATGGGAATGAGTTGGGGTGCTAGAGGGCAGAAACTGGTCTTGGCTGGTTCCTGTTTGTTCTGGAACCAGTAGGTGGTTACCCAACTTGCTTATCTCTAGGACACAAAAAGCATGGTATGTGGGGCTGGGGTTATGGCTCAGTGGTAGAGCAATTACCTGGCATGTGTGAGGCACTGGGTTTGATTCTCAGCACCGCATATAAATAAATAAAGGTCCATCAACAACTAATAAAAAATATTTTTAAAAAAAAGCATGGTATGTACGTTGTGTGAGCCCATGAGAAAAAAATATGATTGTCATTCTGAAGACAAGCAACTTGGTCCTTGTTTTGAGATGAATAGGTTCTTTGAGAGAGAAAAAGAGACCCTTAGTAGGTGAGGAGCCAGATCTACAAGCATGACTGTCACATTTGTCCTGTTAGTTAAATGAACAAAATCTTCAGCTTGTAACAGATCAACTAGAACAAAAATATATTACTTATTTAAATGTCACCAGATTTACAAAGATTTATAGTGTGCCCACATATGATTTATGGGTAGACTGCTGACCAAAGAGGACTATTCTGAATCCCAAATATAGAATGATTGTCATGGAATTTGATTTTCAAGAAGTTTGTCTGAGAACCTGCACATTTGTTCCCTGAAAAGTCGTATGTATATAATCAGAGAGCTCAACCCTAGGCATGTCACTTGTCTTCTCTGAGAAGAATTGAGTACCCACACTCTGTACACTCCTTTGTTGTGGCCTTTAATAAATCTTTGTTTGTGGGGCAACTGATGTAGCCCAGTGGTACAGTGTTTGCCTAGCACCTGTGAGGCCCTGGTTTGATCCCCAGCACCACCAAAAAAAAAATCTTTGCTTGTGCTTCACCTTTTGACATGTCCTGAAATTCCTCTCCAGCAACCATCAAGAACCTGCCCGTGCCCAGTTGAGATCCCCTTCCCTTTAGAGGAACTTCCTTGGACCCCTGTCAGGTGACAATTTTACCTCAGTTGCATATGAATAGATACTAAATGAATGTCAAATACAAGGATTGAAATACAGAGTAGTCACATTCTATAAAACTGAACACACAGTAAAATGTACTGGAGAGTTAAAAGGTGTGGATAAATGAAATCGCCAAACAATTTGGTGATGATACTAGCTAGCTTCATGGAATTAGTTGTATTAGAATAAGAGAATTCAATTTTTAAAATTATATTAGAGCTTGACATGAAGTTGTTCAGCTGGCAATAAAGGCATAACTTTAGAAATATTTATGTCTTAAAAAGAGGGACTGAGGTTGTAGCTCAGTGGTAGAATGCTTGCCTAGCACACATGAGGCACTGGGTTCGATCCTCAACACCATATAAAAATAAATAAAGGTATTGTGTCCATCTACAACTAAAAATTTTTTTAAAAATTTAAAAAGAAGTACAGGATAGTATGAACTTTAGTCCCATGGCTTCTGTGTTTCACTGAGTAAGAATGGAACACTAATGAAATCAGAGGACAAAAGCAACCCCCAAACACTTGGCCCTTTGTCATGTTCACAGATGTGCCAATTTATTTATTTGGGGGCTGGTCATGGAACCCAGGACCTTGTGCATGTGAAGCGCATTCTCTACCACTGAGTTACAGCCTGAGCTCCAGATAGTCCCGTCGCTGTCTTGTAGGGGTTGCTTGTCAGTTTACAGACTTGGGAGCCATCATGGTGTGTCTGAGGCACACCTATAATCCCGGCCACTCAAAGGCAGCGGCAGGAGGATCACAAGTTGGAGACCAGCATGGGCAATTTAGCAAGACACTATCACAAAATTTAAAAAAATGAAAAAAGGATGGGGGTATAGCTTAGTGGTAAAGCCCCTGGTTCAATCTCTAGTACCAAAAAAAAAAAAGAGAGAGAGAGAGAAAGCAATGCTCAGGCTGTCTTCCTCTGAAGATGGCCCTGCATTCTTCCTTGAACATGTTTTCCTTGCTTTGCCCCCAAAACTTTTCACCCTCAAGATGGTCAGCATTCTCCCTTGAATGTGCATTTCTTACTTCATCCAAAAATTCCCTCTCCCCCATACATATATATATCCTCATTCTCTGTGTCAGCTTTTCAAATAAATCTGTCTCTGAAAAACAAAATATGCTCAATAACATTAATTTTAAGAATGTGAAAATTAAAATTGTAATGAAATACCATTTCTGCTCAGATCAAAAAGTCTGATAATAGGGCCACAGATGTAGCTCAGTGGTAGAGCACTTTCCTCTCGTGCACAAAGCTGTGACTTTGGTCCCCTGCACCACCAAAACAAAAAAAAAAGCCTGATTTTACACTGTGTTGACCTGTGATAGGGTAACAGACACTGGTAAGTGTTGGAGCAGGAACTTTTGAGGAGTTATTTTTAAAGACCCAGTATTTCTATTTTGAGGAATGTATTATAAGACTACATATGTGCAGAGTGACATAAGGGTATTCATTGCAGTAAAGCTCTTTGTGGTAAAAAGACCAGAATAGTCTACATTCTATATATAGGAGGTTGGTTCAGAAAAGCCTGGTAGGGCCACACAAAGTATTATGCAGTTATAAAAATGAATGGGGGAGGCTGGGGTGGTAGCTCAGTGGTAGAGCGCTTGCCTAGCATATGTGAAGCACTGGGTTCAATTCTTAGCACCACATATAAATATATAAAATAAAGGTCCATTGATAACTAAAGATATTAAAAAATAAAAATGAATGAGAGGGGAAGGAGATGTAGCTGGGTAATTTAGAGGGTGTGCTGAGTGTATGTGAGGTCCTGAATTCAATGCCCTGCACCAAAGAAAAGAAAAATAACAAGCTGGCTTGGTGGTGCACACCTGTAATCCCAGCACTTTGGGAGGCTGAGACAGGAGAAACATGAGTTCATAGCCAGCTTCAGGAACAGCGAGGGACTAAGCAATTCCCCTATCTCAGCCTCCCAAAGTGCTGGGATTACAGGCGTGCGCCACCGTACCTGGCCTGGCTTCTTTCCCTAAGTAATATGCATTTAAAATTGTTCCATGTCATAATCCCAGCGGCTCAGGAGGCTGAGACAGGAGGATCGTGAGTTAAAAGCCACCCTCAGCAATGACAAGGGACTAAGCAACCCAATAAGACCCTGTCTCTAAATAAAACACAAAATAGGGCTGGGAATGTGGCTCAGTGGTCGAGTACCCCTGAGTTCAATCCCTGTTACCTAGATAAATAAATAAATAAATAAAAACTACTTAATGTAGCCATGTGTAGTGGTGGGCACCAGGAATCTCAGCACTCGGGAGATTGAAGTCAGAGGATCATCACTGGAATCCAGGAGTTGAAGATCAGCCTAGGCAGTACAGCAACACCTTGTCTCAAAAAACAAAAACAGCTTTTTCTGTACTGACATGTAACAAAATTCAAGATATAGTGTTAGAAAAGTGAAGCTCAAAGCAGTGTGTAATGATGCTACTACCATTTGTGTTTAAAAGAAAGGTGAAATAGGGGAATGCATATATTTATCTGCCCTTGCATATACATAGACGTGTGAGACGATACACAAGAAATATAATGATGTCACTGAGGAGTGCTAGTTTTGAACTATTTGTTATATTTAGTTATATCTTTATTTTTATTTATTTAATTTTTTTTTAGTGGAACCTATTGGAAGGATTTGAGATGCAGCTCAGTAGGAGAGCATTACTTAGCATACACACAGTCCTGGTTTCAATCCCCAGCACCAAAAACAACGAAAACACCTGTTTGAGCTGGGCTCAGGGGCACATACATATAATCCCAGTGACTTGGGAGACTGAGGGAGGAGGATCATAAGTTCAAGGCCAGCCTCAGCAACTTAGCGAGACCTGTCTCAAAAAGCAAAAGGGCTGGGGATGTGGCTCAGTGGCTAAACACCCCTGGGTTCAATCCACAGTACTAAAATAAAATAAAATACCTATTTGAAATCCTCCAATATTCCTGAATGTGGTACTTATCTTCCTCTCAAAAGTTTTTGAACAGTACATATTACTACATATATGTGTATCCATAAACAATATATCACATTGTCTTATATGTTGTACTTTTCATTCAGCATTGTGCTATCTTCAGTTAAGATTGTTTAAAATATTTACCCATATTGATACATATAGCTCTTACCCACTCACTTAAACTACTATATTCTGTTGCTTGAATATAACCTAGTTTATCCATTCTTTGGGTAAACATTTAGGTTATTTCCCAGCGTTCCAAACAGTGCTTAAGTTCACATTCTTATATATGTCTCTTTGCCCATCTATGGGAAGGTCTCTAGACAAATAAGCATCAAACCTATTTTTGCCATATACTCTCAACAGTAAAAACGTTTCTGCATATGCCCCTAATGTAATATGTAGTTACTTATGAATTGTTTATATGAACTTTTGTACAAAATTAATATTCATCATAAAATATACCCCCCCAAAAAAAAAACTATGAGAGTGACTCTCTGGGCATGATGGTGTACCACTGTAATCTAGCTATTTGAGAGGGACTGAGGTAGGAGGATCACAAGATCGAGGCCAACTTGGACAATTTTGGGAGACCCTATCTCAAAATAATTTTTTTTTAAATAGGGATTAGCCAGGTGTAGCAGCACACACCTGTAATCCCAGCATCTGTGGAGGCTGAGGCAGAAGGATCACAAGCTCAAAGCCAGACTCAGCAAGTTAATGAGACCTTGTCTCAAAATAAAAAAAATAAAAAGGGCTGGGGATGTGGCTCAGTTGTTAAGTGCTCCTGGGTTCAATTCCTGGTACCAAAAATAAAATAAAAAATAAATTAATTAAAAATGGAGTTGAATGGGTGACTGATGATGTGGCTTAGTGGTAGACCTCTTACATAATGTGAAGAAGGTCCTGGGTTTAATCCCCCAGCACCACACACACACAAAAATTCTTAGTTAAAAAATATGTGGTAGTCACCCAGATGTCACTAAAAGTGAAGAAAGGAAGCTCTTGCCCTGCCCAAAGCCAAACCAAAGACAGTGAAGGCCAAGAATCAGTACTGAAAGGCATCCCCAGCCACAAAAATATCTGTGCATCACCCACCTCCCATCAGCATAAGACAGTGCTGCACCTGTGGAGGCAGCCTGGTCCTCAAAAGAGCACCCACAGGAGAAACAAGCTAGACCATCATGCTATCATTAAGTTCCCCTTGACCACTGAGTTGGCCATGAAGATAGAAGACAACTATCAGAGAGCACACCAGAATTCCCAGTTACTAGGGAGAATGAGGCAACTCAGCAACTTAGCAAGACCCTGTCTTAAAAATAAAAAGGTCTGGGGATGTAGCTCAGGGGTAAAGCACCCTTGTGTTCAATCCCCAGGACCACAAACCAAAAAAAAAGAAGAAAAATAAGATGATAACATGCTGTGTTCATTGCGGATGTCAAGGCTAACAAGCACCAGATCAAACAGGCTGTGAAGGAGCTCTGTGACATCCATGTGGCCAAGGTCAACATCTTAATCATGCCTGATGGAAAGAGAAAGGCATGTTCAATTGTGTTCTGATTATAATGCATTGAATGTTGCCAACAAAATTGAGATCATCAAACAGCCCAGCTGGCCAGTTCTAAATATACATCTTTTCACCATAAAAAAAAAAAATGTGATTAGCCAGGAGTGGTGGCACACACCTATAATCCCAGCACTTTGGGAGGCTGAGACAGGAGAATCGTGAGTTCAAAGCCAGCCTCAGCAACTGAGAGGCGCTAAGCAACTCAGTGAGACCCTGTCTCTACATAAAACACAAAATAGGGCTGGGGATGTGGCTCAGTGGTCGAGTGCGAGTTCAATCTCCAGTACCAAAAAAAAAAAAAATGTGGTTAAAGATGCTTCATTACTTCCTATTTATTTATTTATTTATATTTTTAATTTCGGTGACAATAAGAATTACCATTGCTAACATTTTTGTGCAGTTTAGTAGTGTTAAGTATTCATTACTTTTTACATTTTTGGTTTAACATTTTGTATAACACTCATTCAGTCCTTGGTTTCAAGTTATATTTATTTCAGTTGCTGGGTTTCCTGAGTCATGACCACAAATGGTTTAATGGATGAACATGTGAATAGGGCTGAATAATAGACACACACGGGTTTATTATAAATATTTGTTTTCTCCATTTTAAAAATCTGCATCATTGCACTTAATAAAATTAGATAGGAATTTTTTCAGTCCTATCTACCAAGGCTTTTATTGAAATTGGGAGAATATTTGTCTTCCCTGATGTTTATCAATTGTTGCTGCAAACTAATCTGTAGGTATTGCATTTTATTTATCTATTTTTTCAGCACTGGAGATTGAACCTAGGGACACTTTACCACTGAGCTACAGCCCTGGGTTTTTTGTTTTTTGTTGTTTTATTTTTGGGTACTGGGGATTGAACTCAGAGTCACTCGACCACTGAGCCACACCCCCAGCCCTATTTTGTGTTTTATGTAGAGACAGGGTCTCACTGAGTTGCTTAGCACCTTGCCATTGCTGAGGCTGGCTTTGAACTCATGATTCTCCTGTCTCAGCCTCCCAAAGTGCTGGGATTACAGGCGTATGCCACTGTGCCCAGCTCCGGTTTTTATTTTTTGAGGTAGGCTCTAAGTTGCTGAGGGTCTCTATAAATTGCCAAGGCTGCCCTTGAATTTACAATCCTCCTGCTCCAGCCTTCCAAATTCCTGAGATTACAGGTATGCATGTATTTTTTTCCACCTTTTTAATTGGTGCATTGTAGTTGTACATGTTGTTACGATCAGTTGTTACATATCATTCCCTGGCACTTCCTCTCCATCCCATCTCCCATTCCTCAGTCCCTTTGCTCTACTGATATCCCTTTGATTTTTAGGAGATCTACCCCACCTTTGTTTTCCTTTCTCCTCTCTAGCTTCCACATATGAGAGAAAATATATGACCCTTAACTTTTTGAGTTTGACTGACTGACTTTGCTTAACATGATGGTCTCTAGTTCCATCCATTTTCCTGCAGATGCCACAATTTCATTTTTCTTCATGGCTGAATAAAACTCCATTGTGTACCACATTTTCTTTTTCTTTCTTTCTTTTTTTTGTACTGGGGATTGAGCCCAGGGGTGCTTAACCACTAGGCCACATCCCCAGCCCTTTTTTTTTTTTGTATTTTATTTAGAGACAAGGTCTCGCTGAGTTGCTGAGGCTAGCTTTGAACTCGCGATCCTCCTGCCTCAGCCGCCCGGAGTCTCTGGGATTATAGACATGTGCCACCACACTGGGCCTATACCAAATTTTATTTATCCAATCATTGCATTTTATATGTGTATACACACACACACACACACACACACACATATATATATATAACACACACATAGATATAGCGTGTGGGGGGGGTGCTGGGGATTGAACCCAGGGCCGTGTATATGAGGCAAGCACTCTACCAACTGAGCTATATCCCCAGCCCAGCATTTTATATTCTTGACAAAAACCCATTGAGACACTTATTTGCTATATATATAATTTTTTTTGGTACCGGGGATTGAACTCAGGGGTACTTGACCACTGAGCCACATTCCCAGCCCTATTTTGTGTTTTATGTAGAGACAGGGTCTCACTGAGTTGCTTAGCGCCTCACCATTGCTGAGGCTGGCTTTGAACTCACGATTCTCCTGTCTCAGCCTCCTAAAGTGCTGGGATTACAGGCGTGCACCACCATGCCCAGCTTATTTGCAATATTTTTAAATGGATTAGAGAATTCTATTTTCTTAGGTTTTTAAATGTGCAGCTAAGGAGTTTTGTTTTTTGTGTTTATTTTTATATTGCTACAAACAAACCATTCCCAAAGTTTAGTGATTGTGTTAGCTTATTACCATAACAAACACCTGAGATAGCCAGGTTGTAAAAAGAGAAGGTTTATTCTAGCTCACAGTTTTGGAGGTTTTAGTCCATAATAATTGACCCAAATGCTTTTAGGTCTGTAGTGAGCCATATGCTTTTTGTTCTTTTTGTTTTTGTTTTTGTTTTGGGGAGGGTGTACCAGGGATTGAACTCAGGCACACTCAACCACTGAGCCACATCCCTAGCCCCATTTTGTATTTTATTTAGAGACAGGGTCTCATTGAGTTGCTTAGCACCTCGCTTTTGCTGAGACTGGCTTTGAACTCACGATCCTCCTGCCTCAGTCTCCAGAGCCGCTGGGATTACAGGTGTGCGGCACTGCACTTGGCTGAGCTGAATGTTGTGGCAGGAATGGAAGAAGTGGCTGAGCAAAACTGCTCACCTCATGGCCAGTTAGTGAAAGACAGCAAAGAAGAGATGGGCTCCATAATCCCCTTCAGGGCATACATGGGATGACCTAAAGACCTCTTACCAAGCCCTACCTCTTAAAGGTTTCACCACCTCCCAGCAGTGCCAAACTCAGGTCCATGCCTCTGAGGCCTGGCCCTCTGGAGGGGCATCCAAGATCCAAACTATAGCAGTGAGTTAAAGCAGGACTCATTATTTCTTGTCTCTGGGTTTCTGTGGGTCTAGAATTTGGAAGCAGTTTAGCTGGAATTTTCTGGCTTAGGTTCTTTTGTGAAGTTGCAGTCATCTGAAGGATATACCAGAACTGAAGGATCTGCTAGCAAGATGACTCAATCGTGAGTGGAAAATTGGTGCTTCCTGGCTGTCAGCAGGAAGCCTCAGTTTCTCTCCATGTTAGCCGTACCACAAGCATATTTGAGTCCTTGGGTCATGACTGCTGACTTCCCCATGAGCAGGATCCAAGAAACAGCAATACCATATGTCAAAATGTCTTTTATGACCTAGCCTCAGAAGTCACACATTGTCATTCCCTCCATATTTTATTGTTCACATATCTCTAACATGGATATTAGCTTGCATACGCCTATAATTCCAATGACTTGAGAGGCTAAGGCAGGAGGATTGCAACTTCAAGTTCAGCCTCAGCAACTCAGTGAGATCCTGTATCAAAATTTTAAAAAGGTCTGGGGATGTAGCTCAGTGGTAAAGCACCCCTGAGTTCAGAATCTGTGGTAACAAAAGAAAAGAGAAAAAAAGAAAAAAAAAACTGCTTTCAGATCTAGGCAATTTGAAAATCACCATCATGAATGGAAATTGTACAGATATTATCCAAGATGTGTAACGGGTTCACTTGATGCTTTGACTATATCCCTGTGGCTTTGAAACTTACATGTTTTATTCTTTTTCCCAACCTCCTTCTCTCTGATCTTCTTTTCCCTAACCTTCTCCTACCTGATCTTCTTTTCCCTGATCTTCTCCTTCCTGATCTCTCCTCCCTAATCTCATTTTCTCAGAATCACTTCTTTAAGAAACCCCTTCCTGCTGATGGGCAGAATCACAGCCTTTGGAACAGGAGTCTACTGTGTTTCTCCTTTGCTAGCAAAGCAATAAACCATCTTTTTCCTTTTTCTCAAAACCGCGTCCTCATTACTGGATTGGCATCAGGGACAAGGACTGAGCTTTCGGCAACAGATGTACAAACTCAAGTAAACCATCTTGTGTAATAGAAAGATAAGGGGGTATATATGATAAGGTAGATTCTGAAGGACTTCATTTACTGGGATGTATTTGCATACAAATTGAGTGAGAATCTTCCAGATACAATGAGTTCTGTATATGTGCTTGTTGTATACAAGTCTGTGTTGAAGGCCTCTGTGAATTCAGCAGGTCAACATGTTGGTGAAAAAGAGGGAGGATATTATACTAACAGCGAATTGAAACCAGCCATTTGGAAACTCTCCTATGTTGCCATAAAATTACTGTAACCTCTCAATTTTTTTTAAATGATGTATTATTATTTTTTATATCTTTATTAATTTTATGTGGTGCTGAGGATCGAACCCAGTGCCTCACGTATGAGAGGCAAGTGCTCAACCGCTGAGCCATAACCCCAGCCCCGTAACCTCTCAGTTTTATCAGGAACAATGAAACAGTAGGGACACTTACCCATGGCAGTGACTGGACAATGACCTTCATCTCTCAGTACACTTGATTCTTTAAAACTATGGATAATTCATCAATGAATCATCATACACAAAATAATACCTCAATATTGCACAGAAGAAATAAAGGGTATAAGCACTGAGATTTGTTAAAATCAGGAGACTAGTAGTTTGTTCCAAGATGTCACCTTTTGTCAGTGTGGCTGGATATAATTATGGTATTAAAAAATCAATCTGCAGCACTGAGAACAAGGTCCATCCTAATCCCAGCAAGCAAAACAGTGCCCCAAGACACATTAGGCACCTCAGTCATTCAGAGTCAGGATTTGTCATCAAATAAGTTTGAATGCTGAACCTGGAAAGGGTCTCATGTAGCTCCATATACCACTTCTTCCAGGCTGACAGGATGGGCTTACATTCCAAAACAAACATAAGAAGAATGACATTGCCTTACCTTTTTGCAAATCTCTTATACCTAGTTTAACAGAATACAGTTGGATTCCCATTTCTGCTTCTGCACCTTCTACCAAACATTCATCAGGAAATGAGGGTGAACATGGAAAATAATTCCTCAGTATTACTGTAAAACTTAGTTTTAACCTTGGCTCAGCATGGTCGTGCACACTTGTAATCTCAGTGACTTGGAAGGCTAAGGAAAGAGGATCACAAGTTCAAGGCCAAACTGGGTAACTTAGTGAGACATTGTCTCAAAATAAAATATGATAGAATGGAAGTGTAGCTTAGTGGTAAATTGCTCCTGGTTTCAATCCCCAGCACTGACAAACAAAAAAGTTTGGACCTGGTAGAAACTTCTTGGGGAAGAGGGACCCTGAACTACACTTTGAGAACCTTGAATTAGAGTATGATATAGTAACAAATGGTCCCAAAATCTCAATGGTTGACAACAAAGGTTTATTTTTGCCCAGGGTTCTGTTCCATATAATCTTCACTAAAGAACCCAAGGTGTGACATTAACAGCCTCTAGCTGGGACATTTCTAGTTATGTCAGTAGGGAGAAGAGAATACGGCCAACCCTTCTGGCTCTTAAAGCTTAAAGCATTAACTTGGAAACGATGTGGAGTTTTTTTGTTTGTTTTTTCTTTTTCCAAGAGCCAACGCAATTCACTTGGCCACAATTTAGTTTGTCAGGGCTGGAATGTATACTGTTCCTGAAAGGAGGGACCCCACTTGAAAGGATACCTAACATGTGTATGTGCTATAAACACATCTGTCGTGGAGTTTAAAAAAATACCATTCTGGCTGTTGAACAGAAAATGGATTATGCTGGAGATAGCAGGAAGCTACTTGAGAGTAGAAGCAATGTTAGAAATTGAGTGCAGTACTTTAGGCAAGAAATGTGGCTTGAACTAGGGTGGCACCAGGGGTCTGAATCAAATTGTACTTAGGAGGCAGAGTTAGTAAGATTTATTTTTGGAGTAGGGATGAACCTAAGGGAAAGTACTGAAAAATAACTCCTAGGTGTTTGGTTTGAGCAACTTGGTGAATGACAATGACATTTACTGAGATGGGGAAGACTAGGAAAAGAACAGTTTGTTGTTGTTGTTGTTTTAAGAATGAAAGTGAGGGCTGGGATTGTGGCTCAGTGTCAGAGCACTTGCCACGCATGTGGGAGGCACTGGGTTCGATCCTCAGCACTGCATATAAATAAATGAATAAATTTATTTATTGTCAATCAACAACTAAAAAAAAAATTAAAAGAATGGAAGTGAAACGAATGTTTTATTTTGAACATGTTAAGCACAAGGTGCCTGTGAGACATCCAAGTTTTCAAATTCTATAGACTCCTGAATATGTAAGTCTGGGTGTGTCAGGGTCTTAGGAGTCCATTTTATGCTTTGAGTACAAACCTTGTACTCAAAGATTTATTTTAAAACTGACATGGTGGCTTATTTTAAAACTGACATTTTTTCTTCTTTGTTCTTCATTCCCTCTCCCCATCCCTGGGAAACAAGCCAAACATTTTTCCTGTTCCAGGCTAAACTATGGTGTCCTTCGTTACACAGAAGAATATCACTACTCAAAAGAATAAAGAAACTCCAAATTTGGGAAATGTAGCAACAGCTCTCTCACAGACACCCAGTGGACACTAATTAATCATATCTACTATTAATATTAGGATCCCAGCCCTTGTGTTTCTTTTAAAAGCCCTGTGTTCTCCTTGACCAGGAGCTTCTGGAACAGGAATCTTGTGTTTCTTTGTTACTAGCAAATCAATAAAATTTTTCACTTTTTCCCAAAACTTTGTCCCAGTTACTGGATTGGCAAAGGGAGACAAGGATTAGTCTTCTGTGTCATGGAGCTGGGGAGAGGTCAGAGCTAGAAGCATAAATTCCGGGGACATTAGATACACTGAATTGGAGATCTTCAAGGGAGATAAGGAAAAGGACTAAAGGACAAAGCTTTGGAGCACTCCAACAAGTATGAATAATCAGTGGCTTTGAATCAAACAAAGGGAGCTTGAGGAGGAGCCATTGAAATAAAGTGAAAACCAGTGGAGTGCTGAATCACCAAAACAAAGAGAAGACAGTGTTTCAAGGAGGGAATACTCTATGTTCTAGAAGTTGGACACAATGAAGATAGAAGTGTGATCATAGTATTTGGGAACATGGAATTCAGTTGATCTAAACTTGCACAGTTTAAGTGGAGAGGTGAGGATCAAAGTGTAATTTAAAAACTGACAATTTAAAAAACTGACAATCCCAGCAACTCCGGAGGCTGGGGCAGGAGGATCACAAGTTCAACAACTTGGTGAGATGCTATCTCAAAAAAATAAATAAATAAAAAGGGCCGAAGGGCTGGGGAAATAGGTTAGTGGTAGAACATCCCTGGGTTCAATCCCCAGTATCCCCCCCAAAAAGCGGGAGGGGACTAGATATGTTGAACAAATGAGAAATTGGAGATAACCTGTTTTGAAAAGTTTTTTGTCAAGTAGGTAATGGAGAAAAGGAGGGGAACAAAGATGTGAAAATGAAATGCTGTGTATATGAAATTTTTTACGTAAACCGCAAGGAATCTATAAATCTCAGGCTTATTTTATTATTTATCATTCGAACTCCTAGAAATTTCAAACCAGGCAGTGTGAAGAATCAGTAAAATGCTACTATTAGTTCCCCGCTTGCCAGCCATTAAGGCGCAAAACCCTCCAGCCAATGAAACTGCGAGAAATGAAAAGCCAGCTATATAGCGTGGAGCAGAAGGCGAAGTGGTGGTAGAAGTGGGAAAGGAAGGATAGGTCGAATTAATATTGTCCTCTCAGGGACACCATAGGGCGATTTGCGGCTTTTACACTGGGGGGCGGAGCCCGCAGGAAATTTAAACCCAAGCCGCGGCGGTGGGCGCCGGGACAGTATTGTAGTTCCACGGGAACAACGGGACTAAGGAGTCTCGGAGAGCCGGAGGACCCCGCGAACGCAAAACGGAGACCTTGAGGACCGATAACCGAGGCCGAGAAGGAGCGGAGATTTGTTGAGTGAGCGGGGAAAGGGTACGGATGCCGGGAAGGGAAGAGAGGGTTAAGAAGGAAGGCGGCAGGGATCATAAAAGTTGAAAAGATACGGGACCGGGAAGTGGGTTTAGGAATTGAGTGGATCGTGCTGAAGCTGAGGAGGCTGGAGGCGCCCAGGAGGGGTTGCAGGTGTTGAGTGATTGAGTAGGTCACTGGCGTTGAGGCGACCGAGGTCTAAAGGGGGCTGAGAGCTGTGGGGAAGAGCCGAGAGGGAAGTCTCAGGAATTGAGGCAGCAGACTCTGAAGGGGGTTGGGGAGAGGGGACTGAGGGACCGCAGCCTGGAAAGAGGCGGGGGAGTTCAGGTGGAATGTGGGTCCCGGTGAAATCTTGCTGTTCTGGGAAGTCGCGTTGGCGAATTGTGTGGAGTTGCGGAGGCGGAGGCGGGGGCGCGGGCGCGAGAAGGAGGGATGGAAGTTCGAAGTCTGGGGGAGGTAGTTGAGCTGCTGCTGTTCTATCCTTTCTCAGGCGACAGTTACCTCGGGCTGGAGAGTTCCATGGCTGAGAGTAGGCTCCGAGTTCCGGACCCAGGTGGGTAACTGGTCAAAACTAAGGATGCAAGGGCACAGTTGCTACCCTTGCCTCAGGGCCTCTTGGGAGGTTGAGAAATTTTAACCCTGTTGGAGTCTTCTAATTACTTAGTGGTTTTGTGTGTGGGTGGGTGGGGGTGATGGTGTCATAGATCCTTTAGGAATTTATGGTAAAATTTATGGAGTAATTAATTTTAAACCCATATTCATGATTATTTTATCAATAAACTTAAACATAGATACCGACTTAAATATTTTTTAACACATAATTAACTCCTGCATACCTTTCCTCCTGTTTCTTTTAGCATCTCCTACTTTTAGTTCTGGATTGTTACATTTTAAGTAATAATATGCCTCAATAAGTTACTTATTCATCCTTCTCATATCTTGTTACTTACTTTTGGATCCCATTCTTTTTTTTCTGGAAATCCTTCTTCAAGAGTATTTTCAAGGGCTGGGGTTGTGGCTCAGTGGCAGAGCGCTTGCCTAGCATGTGTGAGGCACTGAGTTAGATTCTCAGCACCGCATATAAATAAATAAAATAAAGATCCATTGACAACTAAAAAAAATATTTAAAAAAAAAGTATTTTCAGCTCTTCGCCTTTTTTCGGCCATTGTGGTGCGAGCACCGAATTCGGTTCCTCACCATGTCTTCTCACAAGACTTTCAGGATCAAGCGATTTTTGGCCAACAAACAAAAGCAAAATCGTCCCATTCCTCAGTGGATTCGAATGAAAACTGGTAATAAAATCAGGTACAATTCCAAGAGGAGACACTGGAGGAGAACCAAGCTGGGTCTATAAGGAATAACATGAAATGGCACACACATTTATACTTATCAAGGCTGTGATCATCTTGTCATGTTCACTTGAAAATGTCTGCATTATCTGGACAGTTGGGAAAATTTAAATGGGAATATGTGCTTTCTTCCATCACAGAGGGGCTGCAATACTGATTTTAGCTAGTTCACCAGTAAATATGTGATACATTTGGGGAAAAAAAAAAAAAAAAGTATTTTCAAAAGGGAACTCGGCCATAAACTTTCTGAGGTTTATATGCCTGAGAATATCTTCATATCACCCTTGTATTTCAATTTTTGAGTAATCACAATATTTTCATTTTGCAAAAAGTAAATGCGGGGGTATGGGGTGTAACTCAGTCATAAAGCACTTGCCTAGCATATACCAGGCCATGAGTTCATCCACCACCACTGGGGGGAAAAATAGATTGAGAATTGATTCGATCTGATTTTTTTGTTTTTGCTTTTGTAAGTGATCTGTTTTCCTCTTCAGAATATTTTATTTATTTATTTGTTTTGGTACTAGGGATTGAACCAAGGAGTGCTCAACCACTGACATATACCTAGCCCTTTCTTTATTTTTTATTTTGAGAAAGGGTCTCACTAAGTTGCTTAGGTCCTCGCTAAATTGCTGAGACTGGCTTTGAACTTGTGATCAAGATTTTAAATTATACTTTTTATATTTGTTCTTAAAATTCACTATAACATGATGAAGTGTGAAATTTAGAGGGTTTTGTGTTGTTTTAGATTTTGACATAGGGTCTCACTAAATTGCTGAGGTCATTGAATTTGCCATCCTCGTTGCTCATCCTCCCAGATTGCTGGGATTACAGACTTCCACTACCATGCTGGGCTTAGAGGGATTTTATTTTAGGATTTTATTATAGTGTTAAGCTTACATAGTTTTAAATGCCAAGTCTGTCAAGAGAACAGGAGGCATGAGTACTGCTTTTCCTTTCATACTCCCTAATTCTTCAACTCCTGGTTCAAGCAATCCTCCTGCCTCATCTTCCCTAAGTAATGGGGATTATATGTGTGTCCCCTATGCCTGGCTTCAATTTATTTTTACATCTCTTAACATCTCCTTAATATCTTCCATTTTTTTTTCTCTTTGTTGCATTCTGTGTAATAGCTTCAGATCTACCAATTTGCTGATTCTTCAGTGTCATCCACTCTCACTCCTGCCCCTGCCCCTACCCTGCCCCTACCCCATACTAGGTGTTGAGCTACATCCCCAGTCCTTTTTCATTTTTCAAGATTTTTGTTGTTTTTTTGTGTGTGGTGCTGGGCATTAAACCCAGGGCCATGTGCATGCAAGGCAAGCACTCTACCAATAAGCTATATTCCCAACCCCTTTCAAAATTTTGAGAGGGCTGGGGTTGTGGCTCAGTGGTAGAACACTTACCTTGCATGTGGGAGGCACTGGGTTTGATCCTCAGCACCGCATAGAAATAAATGAATAAATAAAGGTCAATAAACAACTAAAAAAAAATTTTTTTAAATTTTGAGATAAGGTTTCCTAAATTGATGAGGCTAGCCCCAAATTTTCTGTCCTCTTGCCTCAGCCTCCCGATATTCTGGGATTACAGGCGTGTGCATTTAGATAAGATTTATCATATATATAAAACATGATTCTATTTGATTTATATGTATATTTATAGGTAAGTATATTTATAATTATATACATAATATATGTATGATTATTATTATTTTGTACCAGGAATTGAACCCAGTAGTACTTAACACTGAGCCACATCCCCAGCTCTTTTCTATTTTTCATTTTGATACAGTGTCTCACTAAGTTGCTTAGGAACTCACTAAATTGCTTAGGAACTCTCTAAGTTGTTGAAGCTCGCTTTGAACTTGCAATCCTCCTGCCTCAGCCTCCGGAGTCACTGGGATTATATGCATTTGCCACCACATTTACATTTGAACCAGTTTTTTAGATATTTTGTTTTAGGAGGGTTTTTTTTTTAATATTTCTTTTTTTAGTTGTTGATGGATCTTTATTCATTTTATTTATTTATATGTGGTGCTGAGAATCGAACCCAGTGCCTCGCGCTTGAAGCGCTCTACCACTGAGCCACAACCCCAGCCCTTAGGAGGGCTTTTAGATTTGGTGTCCACTACCTACAAAAATCGTCCTCCTCTTCAGTGTTGTGAAATTTCATGACAGTGTGCTTTGATGGGGGACTTTTTTTCATTTTTGGAGCTGGCATGTGGTGGAACTTTCAGTCTGGAAATTCATTTTCTTTAGTTGTAGGAAGTTTTTAAACACTATTCTGTAATATCTGTCCCCTCCATTTTCTCTTTTCTGTCAGAGACTGATCCTTTGATTTTTGTATTTTTCTCTTCCGTTTTCCATCTCTGTGTCTTACATTCTATTTGAACAGTTCCTCAACTTTATCTCTAATTCTGATTTTAAAATTTATGTAACACATGAATTTTCTGTGTTACATAAATACTGAGGATTGAACCTAGTGGCACTCTATCACTGAGCTACATTCCCATCCCTTTTTTATTTATTTATTTATTTATTTATTTTTTAGTTGTAGATGGACACTTAATTTTTATGTGGTGCTGAGGATTGAACCCAGTGCTTCACGCATGCAAGGCAAGCGCTGTACCACTGAGCCACAATCCCGGCCCCTCCCATCCCTTTTTAATTTATATTTTGAAACAAGTTTTCCCTTAATTGCTTAATCCTGAGTTTCCAGGATTACAGGACTGTGCCACTGCTCCCCTCCCCAGGTGTATAAATTTCTTAGAGCTTTTCTTCTTGTGTTTTCTTTCTTACAGTGTCCTGTTGTGTTTAATGGATGTAAAGTGTTCTCTTGTCTCTCCCAGAATATTAATGGTATTGTTTTTATTTATGTTTAGTTTTCTTCTTTTTTTTTTTATTTTTTATTTTTTTGGTACTGGAGATTGAACTCAGGGGCACTCGACCCCTGAGCCACATCCCCAGTCCTATTTTGTGTTTTATGTAGAGACAGGATCTCACTGAGTTGCTTAGCGCCTCGCCATTGCTGAGGCTGGCTTTGAACTTGCGATTCTCCTGTCTCAGCCTCCCTAATCGCTGGGATTACAGGCTTGTGCCACCGTGCCCGGCTTTAATTTTTTTTTTTTTTTTTTTTTTTGGGTAGTTGTAGATGGACAGCATGCTTTTATTTTTTTTTTAATTTTTTTATTTTTTTTACGTGGTGCTGAGGATCGAACTCAGGGCCTCACATGTGCTAGTCAAGTGCTCTGCCACTGAGCTACAGCCCCAGCCTCCTCCTCCTGCTTCTTGTATTGTCTTTATTTCCTCTCCTCCTTTTCCTGTTGTTAGGCAGATTCCCTGTTAGAAGTTTTCTTTAAATGTCTAATGATCTTTTGTTACCTTTTCATATGTAGGAGTGAGACAATAAAATGCTAATTGAGCTGGGATGATAGACCTGTAATTCCAATAATCTCTGCAACTCAGGAGGCTGAGATAAGAGGATTGCAAGTTTGAGGCCAGATTGGACAATTTTTTTTTTTTTTTTTTTGGCACCAGGGACTGAACTCAGGGGCACTCGACCACTGAGCCACATCCCCAGCCCTATTTTGTGTTTTATGTAGAGACAGGGTCTCACTGAGTTGCTTAGTGCCTCGCCATTGCTGAGGCTGGCTTTGAACTCGCGATCCTCCTGTCTCAGCCTCCCTAAGTGCTGGGATTACAAGCGT
>PVHX01027417.1:0-19431 GCA_004024805.1 Geosciurus inauris | reverse complement strand
TTAGGGTATAGGCCAAGGAGTGGGATAGCTGGGTCAAATGGTGGTTCCATTCCGAGTTTTTTAAGCAGTCTCCATACTGCTTTCCAGATTGGTTGCACCAATTTGCAATCCCACCAGCAATGTTTAAGTGTACCTTTTTCTCCACATCCTCGCCAGCACTTATTGTTGCTGGTATTTTGGATAGCTGCCATTCTGACTGCGGTGAGATGAAATCTGAGGGTAGTTTTGATTTGCATTTCTCTAATGGCTAGAGACGTTGAACATTTCTTCATATATATGTTTATTGATTGTATATCATCTTCTGAGAGGTTTCTATTCAGCTCCTTAGCCCATTTATTGATTGGATTATTTGTTTTTCTGGTGTTAAGTTTTTTGAGCTCTTTATATATCCTGGAGATCAGTGCTGTGTCTGATGTGTGTGTGGCAAAAATTTGCTCCCAGAATGTAGGCTCTCTGTTCACTTCATTGATAGTTTCTCTTGCTGAGAAGAAGCTTTTTAGTTTAAGTCCATCCCATTTATTGATTCTTGCTTTTATTTCTTGTGCTATAGGTGTCTTGTTAAGGAATTCGGGGCCTAATCCCTCGTGATGAAGATTTGGACCTACTTTCTCCTCAATTAGCCGCAGGGTCTCTGGTGTAATTCCTAGGTCTTTGATCCACTTTGAGTTGAGTTTCGTGCATGGTGAGAGGGGTTTAGTTTTATTTTGCTGCATATGGATTTCCAGTTTTCCCAGCACCATTTGTTGAAAAGGCTATCTTTTCTCCAGTGTATGTTTTGGGCACCTTTGTCTAGTATGAGATAGCTGTATTTATGTGCATTACTCTCTGTGTCTTCTATTCTGTACCATTGGTCTACATGTCTGTTTTGGTGCCAGTACCATGCCGTTTTTGTTACTATTGCTTTGTAGTAGAGTTTAAGGTCTGAACAACCCTCTTTAAATACCTGCGCATTCCCCTTCACGTTCACGCGGCCATGCTCTCCAACCAAGTCCTCCAAACCTCTCTTTACGTCCAGAGCTGGCGTTCAGTCCCATCGCCTTCTTCCCAAAGGAAGACAATTCTGCTCTCACTGAGTTCATGGTAGGAACACCTGACATTCCCTCTTGCTATGCATGTCTCTGTGTAGTCTCACAACTTGCCCATGCAATTCAATGCAGGAGCCATGCCCCGGGCCCCCCCAGCTTAAGGTATTCATAGGCTGTCATCGCAACCCTCACTCAATGGGCTGCCACCGAAGTCCAGCGTTTTGAGGCTTCTCCCTCCATCCACATGCAGGCAGAGGCTACAACACAGGATAAGGCATCAGTCAACTAAAAGTATAGTTCAACCAGAAATTGTCCACAGACTAAGGCAGAGTTTGAGCTGGTCACACTGTTTGCCAAAGTTCATCCTCTCAGGCTGGCAGCGCATCCCCACGCTGCAGAGGAGCTGCTCTTCTCCACCTGGGTCCACATGAAGCTGTTAATAAGCTACAGGAACAGGGAGCCAAGGCTCTGGATTCTGAAAACGGGCCAGCCCAGAGCTGCCAGCTGGCAAGTTTATGGCAGACCTCACTGGGGAATATTGTTTGACCTTTCAAAATTAGTGAACGCTGAGAAGTTATATACAGTTCTGTGATGGTAGGTGTCAACCCAGAGTATGGTTTATCGTCTGTGCTTTGTTTCGTTTGAGACCGGGTCTTGATGTGTTATCCAGGCTGGCCTCAAACTCCTGGGTTCAAGTGATCTTCCCGCCTCTGTCTCCCAAGTAGCTGGGAGTACTGACATGCTCCACTATACCCAGCTGATCATCCTGTGATTTAGAGAAGAAAAGGGACTGTAGAAAAGTAGCTTTTGATAACTGTAAGACATTCAAAAAAATGTTTTTTTTCAATACTGGGGATTGAACCCAGGGGGCACTCTACCACTGAGACAGATCCCAGCCCTTTTTTTTTTTTTTTTTTTTTTTTTGTGGTATTGAACTCAGGGGCACTCGACCACTGGGCCACATCCCCAGCCCTATTTTGTGTTTTATTTAGAGACAGGATCTCACTGAGTTGCTTAGTGCCTCACCCTTGCTGAGGCTGGCTTTGAACTTGCAGTTCTCCTGTTTTAGCCTCCCAAAGTGCAGGGATTACAGGTATGCGCCACTGCTCCTGTCCAGCCCTTTTTATTTTATTTTGAGACAGGGTCTCGCTGAGTTGCCAAGGCTGGCTTTGAACTTGCAGTCCTCCTGTCTCCGCCTCCTGAGTATCTGGGATTATAGTTGTGCACCACTACACCTGACTCTTTTTTACAATTTTTAAGGAATAAAGATTATCTGTCACAACTCTCACAAGTATCATTTTTTAAAAAATATTTATTTTTCAGTTGTAGGTGGACAGAATATCTTTATTTTATTTTTATGTGGTGCTGAGGATGGAACCCAGTGCCTCATGTGTGCTAGGCGAGCACGCTACCACTGCGCCATAACCCCAGCCCCACAAGTATCTTTTTTTTTTTTTTGTCTTTATTTTATTGCTTTTTGTATGTGGTGCTGAGGATCGAACCCAGGGCCTCACGCATGCGAGGCAAGCACTCTACCGCTGAGCTACAATCCCAGCCCCACAAGTATCATTTTTTACATGTTTTTTTTTTCATATTTGTGTAGTTTTGTTGTTCTTATTTCCACTATTTTCCATACTTAAAATTTGATATTACTTAATAACACATTCTAAATATTTCTAAATTCCTATACCATCTTCACAATAATCTTTTTTTAAATGATATTTATTTATTTTTTTAGTTGTAGGTGGACAGAATATCTTTATTTTATTTTTATATGTTGCTGAGGATCGAACCCAGTGTCCCACGCGTGCTAGGCGAGCACGCTACCACTGTGCCATAACCCCATAATAATAATCTTAATGACTCCCTAGTTCATGGAGCCAATGTGTATTACAGATGATGTACCATTTCCTTACTTGTTGCATATTTAGGTTTTTTCAGGAGAAGTCATTAAGCTAAAGAAAATGCCAGATAATGCTCCCCAGGGGAGTGGGAAGGTACCACAGTGAAGGGCTGGGGTGCCCACTTCCATGTGTAGCCAGTGGTACCTCAGAGATGGGGTAGTAAGTAGCAGAGGTTAACTCTGGTTCCATACATATCAACTCATGCTCCATCCTTAGAGAGCAAACAAACAAACAAAAAGTTTATAAAAAAAATAAGTTGAGGGCTGGGGCTGGTGCTCAGTGGTTGAGTGCTTGCCTTGCATGTGTGAGGCACTGGGTTCGATCCTCAGCACTACATAAAATAAATAAAGGTATTGTGTTCATCTACAACTAAAAAATAAACTTAAATTAAAAAAAATAAGTTGAAGCACATGCCATTTGTAGTACTAAATGAATCAAAAGATGCACTACCAAGGCCCAAAAGCCAGAGCCCATTGTTCAACTTCTGCTGGGTCCCAAGACTGGCATGGCAGCTGCTGGCATTTTTGTTTGTGGAGAGGGGCGTTGCAATACTGAGACTGCCTTGTGTGGTTTGAAGACGTCCTGGTCCCTCAGTTCTTTATCCCATAGCTACAGACACTTGGTTGGTCTTCAGTCTGTGATTCTCCAACTTCAGTCTGCTAGGCATCATCACAGGAGGGAGTACTCAAAGTGTAGATTCTTCATCCTCACCCCAGAGAGGTGGGCCTAGGATGGGGACTAGGAATGATCCTTTTGACAAGACCATCAGTTACCCTGATAAGGTAGTCAATCAGATGGGACATAGCTGGGGGACTTGAAAGTGAAAATGGAGTTTTTTGTTTTTTTTTTTTTGAGTTGCAGATGGACACAATACTTTTATTTTATTTATTTATGTGGTGCTGAGGATCGAACCCAGTGCCCCACGCATGCAAGGCAAGCGCTCTACCACTGAGCCACAGTCCCAGCCCTGAAAGTGGAGTTTTGAGATGAAACTCATTCACTGCTTCTGCTGGCAGGTGGAGTCTGCACAAGCTGCAGACCTCTGCAGCCAAGAAGTGTAGCAGCCCTTAATGGTGGTCTGTGCCCATCCGGTGTTGCTGCAGACCCCAGAAACTCACTATCAAGTTCTTTCCAGGTTCTTGTCTCAGAAGAGAATGAAATCCAGAGACCAGGATGAGTGAGTGTAAAAGTAGGATTTATTCAAGTGTGCATAATCAAGAAGGCATAGAGGGCTGGGGGTATAGCTCAGTTGGTAGAGTGCTTGCCTAGCATGCACAGGCCCTGGGTTCAATCCCCAGCACCATTAAAAAAAACAAAGAAGAAAGAAAAGCAAAGCACAGAAACAGGAGTCCCACCGGAGGAGAGGGGACCAGATAGAGGTTGCCATCTGGGTGCTATTCTAGGGGTTTATATAGGTTTGGGTAACTACTATTGGTCTAAACTTATGCTGACAGGGTTTTTTTTTTTTTTTTTAAATATTCTTTTTAGTTGTAGATGGACACAATGTCTTTATTTTATTGCTTTGTATATGGTGCTGAGGATCGAACCCAGGGCCTCATGCATGCAAGGCAAGCGCTCTACCGCTGAGCTACAATCCCAGCCCCCTGACAGGGTTTTTAAAAGTACTAATACTATTGGTCCAAAATTATGCTAATTAGGCTTTGGGAAATTACTAATGCTACTGGTTAACCCTGAATCACACTCAGGTTTGCCTTGCTTCTATTTTCTCCCTTCTCCTATGTTATGGTTTGGATGTGAAGTGTCCCCTAAAAGCTTACATATGAGACAATGCAAGAAGGTTTGGAGGA
Source organism: Geosciurus inauris (assembly GCA_004024805.1). Taxonomy (NCBI): domain Eukaryota; kingdom Metazoa; phylum Chordata; class Mammalia; order Rodentia; family Sciuridae; genus Geosciurus; species Geosciurus inauris. The sequence continues at coordinate 14,694 of PVHX01027417.1, read as the reverse complement.
GAAATGATTGGGTTACAGTCTTAACATAATCAGTGAATTGATCCTTGATAGGATTAACGAAGTGGTAACTGGAGGCAAGTGGGGTGTGGCTGGAGGAAGTGGTTCATTGGGGACGTGGCTTTGGGGTATATATTTGTATCTGGAGCGTGGAGACTCTGCTTCCTGATCTCTATGTAAGCTGCTTCCCTCCACCACGATGCCCTGCATCACCTAGAGCCCTGAGGAATAGAGCCAGCTTCTATGGACTAAGATCTCTGAAGCCATGATCTTTTTTTTTTTTAATATTATTTCAGTTGTAGTTGGACACAAGACCTTTATTTTTTATGTGGTGCTGAAGGTCAAAACCAGTGCTTGCTCAGTGTTAGCTAAGCAAGCTGCTGGCATTTCTGTTTGTGGAGAGGGGCTCTAACACTGAGCCACAACCCCAGCCCTAAAACCATGAGCTCTTCAATAAACCTTTGCCTCCTCTAAGGTTGTTCCGGTTGGGTTCTTTTAGTCACAACGGGGAAATAGCTGACTAATACATCCGGGAAACCTGAGGTTGAAGTCAGTGAATTGTGCATCCTGGGTGGGGCAGGGAGGGTCTGGAGCTGCAGCGCCTCCTGGAGCAGCGTCTACTCTGTGCCAGACCGAGGTGTGGTGGGATGACAGGTCAGTGCTCCTTGGCTCGCCTTGGTCTACCCCGCGTCAGGCCCCCTGCGCCTCAGGCCTGTGCGCTCCAGCCCACCCAGGCCACCACTCTGCAGCCCCACCGCTCCCCTGCTGTTGGTCATCAGATACCAGTGAGCTGGCTGCACCGCTTGGCCGCCAGGAGCCATGTCAAAAGGTTGGAACCTTCTCTGGAAGCTGTAACTGGGTTCCTACCAGTGTATTCTGCCAGTGCCCAGGAAATGAGGCTCTGCTTGACGCCTTCTTCCCTCTCAGTTTCTAGCCAGGCTCAACTACTGGCTCATGTCCATGATACCAGCTGCTCAGATGTGGGTCACCGCCTTTGCATCACTAATGTAGTCATACTGCTTGTTAGGGGACTCATCAGATGACACTTTAAGTGACACTCACCAGTCTACATCCTCTCCTACCTTCCAAGCACCACCCCCAACACATGGAACCCTGTGTTGGAACTTCTCCTGTTACCTGCTGCTGGCTTGGGCACTCCCAGGTGCTGTCTCTCCTCCACCCCTAAGCTGGCCTCTGCTCTCAGTTCCTCTCTGCTGTGTCCATCCCATCATGGGGAAACTGCTGTCCAGTCAAGACCCAAGACAGACAGGCCTGGCTCCATAGTGAGTGTGATGTTCGCAGCTGCTGAGTCTTCGTCTAGTTCCTGCTTCATCAATGTCTCTGAAGGACAGCCTTGATGTCTCACCCTCCATCTCTTGGGTCCTTTGTGATCACCTCCCAAATCACATCTCCCCAGACCTCTACTGTGCTCTTGCCTTTGCTGTTGTCTAGGGTGTTATGACATCTCTAGGCTCAAGAAGTCCAGACTGCACTACCAGTGTGGCCTCTTGCAGTTCTCGGTCATGTGCTCTTTAACAATTATCAGCAGATGAGCATGAGACCGAGTATGCAGAGTTAGTGCTACAGTCAGTCAAAACAAATGAGTGTGATATATTTAATGATGCCTTATTATTATTCTGCCATATGGTATTCTCCACCAACAGTAAGCTCTAGTTCTAGTGATATAGTGCTGATGACTCAGATAGGTATTTGTAAATTATATCTGACCTCTGATTCATAAACCAATAAAATATGAGCTTGTAATTTATTGTTTGTCCCTGCAATGCACTTATTTCACCACTAGAAGGCAAAGGGGCAGTGGTTTTGTCTTTTTCTTTTCTGGGTAGCTTAAGCTACCTGGGGTGCCATAGAGTTGAAGGGTCCTGGGTTCCTGAAGTCCAAAAGAGAGGAGAGGGCAAGGAAGGAAGTTGCTTACTGAAGCTCGGTTCTGGGTTGAGCATCCACACCCCCATGCAATCCAGTGTATAGACGCTACCCAATTGATAGATGAGGATGCTGAGAATGGGGGCAGGGTAGCATGACCTGCCCAAGAGCAGAAGCAGAGCGGAAACGTGATGCAGAGCAGATTGTACCAGAAAGCTGTCTGCCCCTAAAGCCTGTGCTTTGATGCACACACACACACACCAGAGAGGGAAGGTGACGGGCGCCTCTTAAAACTTGACTTGATTTTGACCAGTGGCCAGCTCCATTCTTTCTCCGCCCAATCCACAGTTGCTGCATATGCCACGCTTCACACAGCTGTGTGTGTGCGTTTGCCAGCAGGAATGGTGCTTCGGGACCTGGTGTGGCTCCTTTCTTTCCCCAAAATGAAAAAGCCAAATGTCCTTCTAGGGTCCAGCTTTGAATCCTAAAAGACTCACCAGATCTCTCAGCCTAGGACTCCAGAAATGGATGAGGTTGCCGTGACGTCAGCCCTGGCAGGCAGGGATGCTGGTACCTGGCTCTCTTTGGACCCAGTGTGCATACAGCCAGTGCTGCCCACTCAGGTCAAAGTTCTATTGATTCATTTTTATTCACTTATGCATATCATTTAAAAATATATTACAGGACTAGGGCTGTAGCTCAGTGATAGAGCACATGCCTCACATGTGTGAGGCACTGGGTTCAATGCTCAGCACCTCATAAAAATAAAGATATTAGCCGGGCACGGTGGCTCACGCCTGTAATCCCAGCACTTTGGGAGGCTGAAACAGGAGAATCGCGAGTTCAAAGCCAGCCTCAGCAATCGCAAGGCGCTAAGCAACTCAGTGAGACCCTGTCTCTACATAAAACACAAAATAGAGCTGGGGATGTGGCTCAGTGGTCGAGTGCCCCTGAGTTCAATCTCCAGTACCAAAAAAAAAAAAAAAAAGGTAAAGTATATGTTTATATACATTTTGCCACAATTTTAAAACATTGAAAAATAAGCCACTGAAAGTTGTCAGAGTCTTGTTTTAAGGCAGCTCATTTGCTCACTGATCCCCACTAAAGGAGCTCATCCCTGTGCACAGTGGAAGCCCTGCTGTCTGGCTCGGCAAATAGGGGGCCCCAGAACAGCCTGGCTCTCTCTAGCCTGTCCTTGAAAGCTCCTGAGAGCCTCATTCCCCAACCTCCCATCAGACTTGCTGTGTCAGTCCCCAACCTGGATAATCACTGTTATATGCTGCTTTTGCTTGGCGCTGCCAGCATCGCTGAAGAAAAGTGCCGTGCCAGCTGGCTGCACTTGGATCATGTTCCCAACTCAACAGGGACCTCTGTGTTGCTTGGAAATCCCATTTTTCCCTGCTCAAGTTGGACCAGTAGCACATTTTTCACTGTGACTCTTCCAAATTCTGCCTTTTTAAAGCTTCCTGTTTTTCAACATCTCCATCATGCCCACAGCAAAATTGCTCCCAAATAGAGAGTGATTTTATGAAATTATCCATCTTATCTCCTTCCACCCTTTTAGTTTTGTTGGGAGCTGATGCCTTGGGACAAGAAAGATCTTACAGAACCCTCCCCACACCCTATTTCAACTCAGTGTCAATGATTATATATATTGGGATTCTGAGAAAGGTGTGCCTGAACTCAAATTTCTGTTATTTGAATTTTTATTTTAACAGCCTTGCCCTGGAGATTGAAATATCTGTCTCCTGGTAAAACTGACTCACCAAAGCTCCTGCCCCTTCCTGCACACCCTGAGGCTCACACTGCTGTTACCAACTTCTTTTTTTTTTTTTTCTAAATGGACACAATGTCTTTATTTTTTTATTGCTTTGTATGTGGTGCTGAGGATCGAACCCAGGGCCTCACGCATGCGAGGCAAGAGCTCTACCGCTGAGCTACAATCCCAGCCCCTGTTACCAACTTCTTACCTATAAATGTGCTCAAGGGCTACACCCTACAAACCACTTTCCCTTGACCTTGCTGACCCATTCAGGCTGCTCTCCCAACTCTCTTGTCCTTACCACCAATCTTAAGGAAAATATTGTACAAGTGTGACCTTACTTGGTGCCTATGTTCTCAGCTTCTGATAGTCTGGCTCCTGCCTTACCCTAAGCTCTTCTTTTACCTGCAATGCTTCTGTCTCAGCCTCCCCAGCCGTTGGGATTATAGGCATGCAACACAGTGCCTGGCTCTAAACTCTTTTTTTTTTTTTTTAATATTTTTAAAATTGTTGGTGGACCTTTATTTGTTTCATTTATTTCTATGCAGTGCTGAGAATCGAACCCAGTGCCTTACGCATGCTAGGCAAGCGCTCTACCACTGAGCCACAACCCCAGCCCCTCTAAACTCTTCTTTTAAAGACCCTTTCTCCCAGCTGCCTCACTCTGCTGATCCCTGCACTGACCAAATTTTCAGGGCACTGTGTCCCCTCTGGCCCCTCCTCCCTGATCTGCCATTTGCTCCTCCTTCTGACACCTACGCATTGTTCTCTAAGTTTCTGTCTTTAGCCTCCTTCTCAGACACTTCTACCTCTTCAACTGCAGCCTTTTCAGAGAATAGCTGTCAAATCTCCCCCTGATCACTTCCCCAAGCTCTCACTGCGGTTTCAACTGCTCATTGGACAGGGCCACTTGCATTTAGTGTAGGGTCCCTTCCTCCTGGGTCTACTTTTCCCCTTGTGAGCATCTCTAGTGCTCTGTCTCCCCAGCTTCAAGCTCAGGACAAGTCAGTCACCAACTCCTGCCACCCCACACCTCACACATGCCTCATCCTTTCTGTTCAGCTGCTGAAGCCCTGGTTCAGTCAAGCTTTTGTCCCTTCTCCCCTGCCTTGCTTTTTTGCTTGAGTCTTTCCTACTCTGATTGGATCTCCACGTTAAAGCACAGCCAGGGGCCATTCAAGGTGCACCTCTGGGGACTCCAGTCTCCCTTTCCCACCAAACCTTTCAGTGGAGTCCCTGAGTTGCTCTCAGGCTGGCTTGCCTGGCCACGGCTCCCTGCCCGAGTGCATCGTGAGCTTTCTGGCTTTTGCTTTCCCACTTTCTTTGGCTACTCAGCCTGAAATGGCCCATTACCATCTCTGGCAGATACAACCCACCCTTCAAAACCCTTCAAAGGATACTTCTAGAGGGACACAGCCTCTTTCTCCTCCTCACTTTGATGGTGCTGGTTTCCTGTATTTTCTTTTTAAAATATCTTTATTTATTTATTTATTATTTTATGTGGTGCTGAGGATCGAACCCAGTGCCTCACGCATGCAAGGCAAGCACTCTACCACTGAGCCACAATCCCAGCCCCTGGTTTCCTGTATTTTCAAATGTTCTGCCTTGTGGCGTGGTCTCTGTCCCTGCCTCTCCCCTCCACCTCCTCCCTCCCACCCACGCTGAGCTGCAAGCAACTTGTAGAGCAACCCTGACTTGCCTTGTGTCCTCTCCAGTGTCCTATACAAAGCAGATGCTGAAGGTCAGCTGGTGTTATGGTTTAGATGTGAGGTTCCCCCAAAAGGTTCATGTGAGAGAGAGTGCAAGAAAGCTTAGAGGTGAAATGATTGGGTTATGAGAGTCTTAACCTAATCAGTGTGTTTATTCACTGTTAGGGATTAACTGAATGGTAACTAAGCAGTCAGGGTGTGGCTGGAGGAGGTGGGCCCCTGGGGCTGTGACTTTGAGGTATATATTTTGTCCTTGTTGAGCAGAGGGCTCTCTCTTCATCTCTCTCTCTCTCTCTCTCCTTCCTGGTGCCATGTTTCCAGCTGTTTTCCTCTGCAACACTCTTTTTTTTGGTACTGGAGATTGAACTCAGGGGCACTCGACCACTGAGCCACATCCCCAGCCCTATTTTGTGTTTTATATAGAGATAGGGTCTCACTGAGTTGCTTAGCGCCTCGCCGTTGCAGAGGCTGGCTTTGAACTCGCGATTCTCCTGTCTCAGCCTCCCAAAGTGCTGGGATTACAGGCGTGCTCCACCATGCCCGGCTCTGCCACACTCTTCTGCCATGATGTTCTGCCTCACTTCGAGCCCTAAGGAATGGAGTCAGCCGTCTATGGACTCAGACCTCTGAAATCGTAAGTCCCCAAATAAACTTTTCCCCTCTAATTTTTCTTGTCAGGTCTTTGGGTCATAGCAGCAAAAAAGATGACTGAAACAGCTGGTTTGTGAAGAAATGATCTTCCCTTCAGATGGGGGTGAGGTGTTGCTTTTTCTTTCAGTTACTCTTTCTGATTTCCAGCAACAAGAATACCTTGTCAGGTTACTTCTTGGTAACACAAGTTTTCCTTGGTTTTCTGCAGAGGGCTGGGCAACTGAGAGACCCCAAATTGCCTTGTTATTCTTCCTGGCTCCACCCCTGTGGTGTGGTCCTATAGCCTAGACACCCTCGTCCAGTTTAGTGAGCCTGGTCATCCACTTGTGGATCCCAGTGGTTTTCTTGGATGCCAGCTTGGGCACCGGGCCATCTCAGAGCCAGTGTGGTGGGCTTTCCTGCTATGCTCCTGCAGGAACACCAGTACATCACTAGAGTGAAGGGCACAGTTACATTATGGGACCTTAAAAAGAGCCCTATGACAAGGACAACCTAATAAGAGCCTTCAGAATAATAATGTGGGATGAAAGAAAGACAAATCTTCACAGAATCTCAGCTGTCTTTCTGCAGTGCTGGGGATTGAACCCAGGGCTTTGTGCATAGTAGACAAGCACTAACACAATTACACCCCCTAGACCCCTAGAACTATTTTCATATTTGCATGTTTCTTTCTAGCCTTTGTCCCTGTGCAGAGACTATTTTTACATAGTTCAAGTAATAGTCTAATAGTTGGCCTTTTTCATTAATTATGAAATCACAACCACTTGCCTATAATTTCACAGCTTTCATAATGATCCTTACAACAGCTACATGATATTGCACATGCAATAATTTATCCTTTTTGCTAGACACTTTCAATTTCTTTTAATTTTTGCATTACAGGTGATGCATGCAGTATATTTTAAGTTTAAAAATCAATCCATTTAATATGCTAATTACCTGGTTTAATGACACATGCAGTTTTGATCTTGTGTTTAATTATTTCCTTAGGATAAATCCTCAAGAATGGGATTGCAAAGTCAGGGATGAACATTTTTAGGACCCGTGATTCTTATCCCCATATTGATTTCTGGAAAGTTCATATCAATTTATAGATAAGATTTCAGTGCTGCCACAGTCCATTTTAGTGGCTCATGTCTACTCATATTCGACAAATATTTAATTGCTTATGTGGGAAGCACTTTCGTATTTATTTATACATTAAAGTCTCTTCCTAGAACCTTAGGCTTTCAGAGTTGGAGAACATCTGCTTGTTTTACAAACAAAACACAACCCAGAGAAATTAAGGGCATGATTCATGGTGCATAGTTTGAAAACAACAGTATATATATAGTAAATGTAAATCTTTGCACCTCAAGTTCTATCATGCCCAGCTGGTGCAGTCTGGGTGTATTCATTTTCTGTTAAATGCACAGCTGACACATATTGGACAGTAGAAGTGGAAAATCTCTGGACCCTTATGATCCCCACAGCTACCAAGACCTCTGTTACATAAAGAAAGGTTCAACATGCAGAGACTTTCTAAACATACTACTTTCTAAAAGGAGACTTCTCATTCCTTCTTGGAGTAGTTCCTACAGACTTATGTGGCATAAGATGCATGAAGTGGCTTCTAATGCCCTGTCCTTTCCCTGGGCCTGTGCTCACTCTCCACTTTCTCTTGCAGTGCTAGGGACACCCTTTCCCTCTCTGATCTTTAAGTACCAGTTCCTGAGAGAAGATTTTTTTCCAGCCTTCCTGTGTATTGGTTATCTAGTGCTGGCTAACAAATCCATCCCAAAACTTTTTACACCAACTTACAATGGTTTAAAATCTTCTATGATTCTGTGAATTGGCAGGTAGTTCCTTTGCTGTTTTAGCCTGAAAATAGTCATTCAGTGTAGGATAAACTGGGCTGATGAATGTAGATTCAGCAGCACCAAAATCCTATTTTCTATAAATCGATACAGACTTTCCAGAAATCAATATGGGGATAAGAATCAAGAGTCATAAAAATGTTCAGCCTTTGCTGGGCACGGTGGCGCCTGCCTGTAATCCTGGCGCTTTAGGAGGCTGAGACAGGAGAAAAGGTCAAAGCCAGCCTCAGCAATGATGAGGTGCTAAGCAACTCAGTGAGATCCTGTCTCTACATAAAACACAAAATAGGGCTGGGGATGTGGCTCAGTGGGCGAGTACCCCTGAGTTCAGTCCTCAGTACCAAAACAAAAAAAAAAGTCCTAAACCTCAAACTTTTTTTTTTTTTTTGGTACTGGAGATAGAACTCAGGGGCACTCGACCACTGAGCCACATCCCCAGCCCTAGTTTGTGCTTTATGTAGAGACAGGGTCTCACTGAGTTGCTTAGCGCCTCGCCCTTGCTGAGGCTGGCTTTGAACTCGCGATTCTCCTGTCTCAGCCTCCCTAAGTGCTGGGATTACAGGCTTGAGCCACTGCGCCTGGCTCAGCCTCAGACTTAACTTGATCTTTACCCTGAAGCCATGTCTTTCTTTGAGATGCTTGGGCTGGGGAACCTGGACATATTAAACATTTTGTTTTGCAACCCAGCACATTTCAGCCCTCCACAACCAGCCTTCCACATTTCTTCTAAACCTGTTTACAGTTCCTTCCTTCATAGTTAAAGCTGCTAAAAAGACAATTTATACTTTTAACATCCTGCCTAGAAATTTCCTTAGCTGAATTCACAGGCTCATTAAGTGTGTTTCTCTGTCTTCCAAGTTACTTCAGGTGACAGTTTTGCAGCACTACTTTCACTGTACTTGTTGTCACTGCTCATGGTCTCAGTGCTGTGACACGCCTCGCCAACTTCCCAGCCTCTGGCAGCGGTTTCCTCTTGATGCCTCCAGCCTGCACGCACAACCTCCTTACCTCCCAGCCTCCTCTTGCCAAGCAGACCAGAGCCAATAAGCACCACAGACTTTGTTCTGTGGCACTTCTACCTTCTTCCAGGTTCTAATTTCTATATGTAATCTATTACTGCTTAACAAATTACCCCAAAACATTCAGTCTTGATATCAACTTACTATTTTTCTCAATTCTTTGGATTAACTGGGAGGCTCCTCTGCTGGTGTCACCAGGGCCCACTCTCATAGCTTCACTTAGCTACCGTAGTCACCTGTATCCATGCGGGATCAGTCCCAAGACCCTCGGTGGATGCCCCAAACAGTGGAGAGCAATGAACTATATATACATTATTTCTTCTTCTTTTTTTTTTAAATATTTTTTCAGTTGTAGATGGACACAATATCTTTATTTTATTTCTTTTTATGTGGTGCTGAGGATCGAACCCAGTGCCTCACGCTTGCACAGCAAGCGCTCTACCACTGAGCCACAATCCCAGCCCTACATTATTTCTTCTTATACATATGTATGATTAAGTTTAATTTATGAATTAGGCACAGTAGATTAATAAGAGCTAATGATAAATGAGAACAATTAGAACAATATACTGTAATAAAAGTCATGTGAATGTGGTCTCTTTCTCAACTGCCACAAGGTAATATGGACAGCTGGGCAAAGGGGTTATTTGAGTCCCTGATGGGAACAAGAGGGATGGTGGGAGAGTCACCATTGCTACTCAGAATGACAATCTAAAACTTAGGAATTGTTTGTTTCTGAAATTTTCCATCATTATTTTTGGGTCTCAGTTGATTGTGGGCAAATGCAACCTTGGAAGGCAGAACTGTGGGCAAGGGGAGGCCTCTGTGCAAGGTCAACTGGACGGGGATACCCAGAACGGCCTCAGCTCCATGCCTGGCAGGGGATGCCCGCTGATGGCAGGGGAGCCTCGGTTTTCCTTGGCGAGGCCTCTCATCCTCCCTTGGGCTAGACTGGCTTCCTTATACAGTGGACAATGTCCTTATACGGGGCAATATCTTTGCTTACATCATATGTGCTGTTGCTTTAAGTGATGTGGCCAAGGCAGTCAATGTAGGAGGGGAATATTCAAGAGCATGTATACCAAAAGGTGTGATTCAACTGGGGACCATTGCTGTTATAGTGTACCACCTTGCTTCTGGACAGAATGAGTCTTCTTCTGAGCTCCCTTAGCCCTTGAACTTTGATTACAATGTACTTTATATAAACTCTTGAAAATCATCTGTTCTGTGTAACTCGCTTGCTATCTTTAACCTTCTTAAAACAGAAATTGCCTCATCTGTTTTCTCACCTTCCATTTCATAGCCTTGCACATAGGAGGTGCTCGTTAAATATTCCCTGCCTGCGAAACAGTCCTACTAACAGTGCAGGGGGTTGTAGTTCATGCACGTTTTGCAGTCTTCCTTGGTGTTTCACACCAACCATCCAAAGTGCTGCACAGGTTGTTTCCCCAGGGGTATGACTTTTCTAGGTTTCCGAAAAGTTGTGAAAGGCTGGTGAAAATGTGCTCTACAGTGTGTTTGTCTACGTAGGGGGGAAAAGTCTTATTCATCATAATCACACTTAACACCTGCACCACAGCCAGGCGCAGGCCTTCTGGGGCCGCAGCAGTACCCCTGCCCGCCTCTTATCGTCCACTGCCAAGGTCTTATTTATTCATGGGTTCTCATCATGAGCCCTGGGCTTGAGGAACTTAAAATTTAGGTGAGGAAACAGAACAGTCACAAATGTAACAACCTCAGCCGGGCGCGGTGGTTCAAGCCTGTAATCCCAGCACTTAGGGAGGCTGAGACAGGAGAATCGCGAGTTCAAAGCCAGCCTCAGCAATGGCGAGGTGCTAAGCAACTCAGTGAGACCCTGTCTCTACATAAAACACAAAATAGGGCTGGGGATGTGGCTCAGTGGTCAAGTACCCCTGAGTTCAATTCCCAGTACCAAAAAAAAAAAAAAAAGTAACAACCTCAAGCTGTTTACCCCATAATATGCCAACAAATAAAAAAAAATTACCCTAATGAGGCCTAAAGGTGAAGGGGACACCATCCAGCAGTGATCAGAGCAGAGTAAGGGTCACACTAAACAATCAACCTTCTCACAGATGGTGAAGTTTGAGTCAGCTCGTGGGGCAGGTCATGGACAAGTATCCATGGAGACAGAAGAGGATGATCTATATGGAACTGGGGAGTCTGTGAAGGTTGAAGCCAAATATATGAGGCAGGAAAGTAACACTTGATATGTGGAGGAGCCAGCAGATTGTGGGGGTATAAAACAACGGGATAAGCTGACCTGGGGAAATAAGCAAAGTGAGGGGTATGTCGGGGAAGCCTCAGCAAACCAAACTGTACCCAGAAGGTCATCTGAGTACCTGTGTCTCATTGGATGGTTTCTGGAGCTTTCTGCACCCTACAGTGAAGTGCTTTTATATTCTAAGCATCTGAAAAAGTAATGTGGCATGGGGTGGGATTTGCTGTGCAGCAGTCAGCACTCGGGCAGCTGGGAGCACTGGGGCTCCGGTTTCCCAGATACTGCTCTAGCTGCAGTGGCCCCTGCTTTCCCAGCTGGGCATCTGGATAATAGCCAGGTGGGCTTTTTGAACTCTGTGCTCCTGTGTCCTTGAAAAAAAAAAATGGAAATATCTCATTTGAAGAAGAGGAGGAACATTTCTAGGCAAACAGTTGTCCTAACCCATATCGGAAGCACCTTTAATGTGACATGAAGTGAGATCATAGAGGTCCCCGAGCAGGCCTGGGGAAATACTCTTTTCCCTAGACACTGGCCTCAAGTCTTCCAGTAGTTTGACTAAAGACAATGGAGACCCACGCCCATGAAGAGTGAGTTTGCGAGGTAGGTAGAGGCTGTGCTGTGTGTAGACTGAGCTTTGAAATGCTGAGGCGGGCACAGAGCACAGGAGGCTGACCTGCTGCAGAGCAGAACCGAAGAAATTCCACCATGGAGAAGCAAAGAAGGGATAGCTCAGCCGCAGCCGCTAGAGAGTAAGTACCTCCTTCTCCTGGGCCTGCTGGCCTCCGCGTGGGCCTGGGAGATAGCATCTAAGGCTGTCAGCTGTCCAGTAATATTCTGGAGGCTGTGGAGCTCCCCTTTCTCCCACATCACTGACACAGGGGCAGCCGGGACCCTATTTAAGCACCTGCTCTAGTTACCTGGGGGAACTGAATTCTTAATTTCTACTCAGCTTGTTTTCTATTGCCCTTCACACTCCTTGTATAGCCAGAACCTCCTGGAATAATTAACTTTAACAAATGGAGTTGCTCAGGGTTCTCTACTCTCTTTGCATATTGTATTACTTGGGGTCACTTGAAAAATTTCAGTTTGTCTAGGGCAGGGCTCAGCTGTAGGTATTTTTTCAAAACCCTATCTGGTATGCAGCTAGATTGAGAACAGCTGAAATCAGTCATCTTGAACCAGTGCACCCCACCTCTCCAGTACTGGGGGATGCTCTACCAATCTACCCTTTTTATTTTTTATTTTGAGACAGGGTCTCGCTAAATCACCTAGGCTGGTCTTGACCTTGGGATCCTCCTTGGGATCCTGGGATTGTAGGCATGCTCCATAGAGCCTGGTTTGAGCTAGTTTAGAAAGTTACATCGATAACATTTGCCTGAGGACACCACGTAAATACATGTGGGAAAACAGCCAAACCTGTGGACACCCTTTCTTGACCACTTGGGCCTCTGGGTTGCCTACTTGGGGTAATTCTCAAGGATCTTCGGGGTGACAGCCACTGGTCTCATGACTGGCCTCATGAGATCTGTATGGTGCAGTGATTGGAATGGCAGGCACAGCTGTAATGCAGCGCACAGGCAACACCACGGATGAATCCTCTATCCAGTCCAGGCCAACCAGTGCTTGATCCCATGGGCAATTTTGTTGAAGAGTTACCAGTGTCCACGAGGTAAGTCTTGGAAAGTTCCATCCATAAAGCCTTGCATGCAATTTGTCACAGACTCAGAATCCACAGGAGAATAAGCAGCCATGCCTCTGTTCCTGTGCTGCCTCTCTTCCTGGCCATCCCAACCCCACCCAGAAGTCCCCAATCTGTTTCCATCTTTGTCCCATGTTTAGACGAGATTGAGAACCACTGATTCAGCCTCTGGTGTTAAGAATTTCCAAATTGTTATCTGTCATGCAAAACAGCAGCTCCTATTTTTGCCTTCCAGATCTGCCTCTTTCAGCCACCCACAGCCATGCCTTACTGCTGGCATGGTAAGATAAGTGACACCCTTTGTGTTCTGATGTACCCACCTTGGGCACGTCATGTCTAAGCTCTCATTCTCCTGAGGGACAGAGTTCAGGCTTTGTTATCATGTCAAGGACTCTTTCTGGTTTTCATTTTAATTACTTACTACTGGACCCTTTCCAGTCCTATTGTGTCATTTGTGAGTGACAGAGAAGGGCACACATTATGGTGTCAGTTTCCTATCATTTTATACAAAGATGGCATTGTGATGTTTTGTTTCCTGTGTTCTTGTCTGCGTGTTATTGGGGTTGGAGAGGAGGAGGCTGGAAGTTGAGAAGGCTAGAAGTTGGGCAGGCTGGAACAGGGATTTCTGACTTCAAGGAATGGTTTTTCACGTTCAATAAATTATTTTCCTTGAGCTGTTATTACCTTCCTCTTGCCCACGTTGACGCTAGGCTGGCAGATGTCTGCTCCCACGCAGCCCTGAAACATCCTTTGGTAGCTTCTTTCCCACTGTTCTCAGCTCACTTCCTGCCCAAACCTGGAGTCACACATGACCTTGGAGATTTCTCTGTGCATCTCTTCCTCTAGCTCATTTACAACTTTGGTAATTAAGACTTAGCTATTCAGGTTGCAGAATGAAAATGAAACAGGATCTAGCAGAGTTTTAACAATTTTTTTTTACTGCTTTCAAAAAAGTACATGTTCATTTAAGATACTTTTGAAAATATAAATGAAGAAAATTAAAATAACTCAATCCTATAGTCCAGAAGAAACCTCTACTAATATTTTGGTTTACATTTGTCCAGTGTTTTATTCAGAGAGCAGTGCACATGCACACATAGATATGCTCTCCAAGAAGCAAATTATTGTGTATAATGGCGATAATGGGCACAATTTACCTAGGTGCTCTCCTCATATCTACCGCTTCCTCCCATGGGGTAACTATTTTCTTGAAGTTTGGATTTATTATTCTCTGGCTTTACAAAAAGTAAAGATATATTTTACAAATTATTTGGTTTACTTGATTTTGAGCTTTACAAAAACAGTATCATAGTATAACCAGTCATATGTCTCTTGTTTTTTTTTTTTTGGAAAAAAAAAAAAAGAATGCAATTAATCCATGTTGCTTTAGGAAAATGTAGTTCTGTCATTTTCATGGTGGTTTAACATTTCTACTGTGGATGTGTGTTTATCCATTAATTCTTTTCTTGCTGTACACTTGGAATTTTTCTTACTACTTCACCACTATAGATACTAAGGACAAAGTAGGGCTTATACACCCCTATTGGTGCAGGTGTCAAGAATGTCTTTTGAAGCCGGGTGCGGTGGCTCAAGCCTGTAATCCCAGCACTTAGGGAGGCTGAGACAGGAGAATCGCGAGTTCAAAGCCAGCCTCAGCAATGGCGAGGCGCTAAGCAACTCAGTGAAACCCTGTCTCTACATAAAACACAAAAAATAGGGCTAGGGGTGTGGCTCAGTGGTCGAGTGCCCCTGAGTTCAATCCCCAGTACCAAAAAAAAAAAAGAATGTTTTTTGAGCCAGGCAGGGTGGCGCAAGCCTGTAATCCCAGCATTTAGGGAGACTGAGACAGGAGAATCGCGAGTTCAAAGCCAGCCTCAG
>PVHX01027416.1:0-19426 GCA_004024805.1 Geosciurus inauris | reverse complement strand
ACTGAGGATAAATCAGTAAACAAAACAGACAAATATGTTATGTTAGAATGAGGCATAATGTGGAGGAAAAAAAGCTGAGTGAGGATGGAAAATTCGGTCTTAAGTGGGGTGGTCTAAAAATTCCTACTAAGACACAAAAATGAGACATGTGGCTATATGAGGGGTGAGCCCCAAGACAGAAGCAGCCAGTGAAAAGCTGGTGTTCTTTGTCTTCCAAAAGTCAAAAATCATTAACTTAACATAACATCCCAATTAATCTTGCTGCTAATAAAGTTAAAATTGGGACATTTCATGTCAAAATCTCATTTTGCCTTTTAAAAGATGTTAATATATGTCTATAGGATATGTTAAGATAAGCATAAATATGCATTTTTAATACAACATTGGGGTAACTTGAAGAAATGGAATTCTTTGTGTTTTCCAACTGAGAATTGTCCAATTGAGTCAATTAAGAAATAGGCAAACATTGTATTACTGTCTTCTAGGAATATTCAATTAGTTGTTCTTAATCGGTTGGAGTTTATGGACAATAATATTTCAGCATCACATTAAGAAGTCACTCTGTGACCTATTCACTTTGAAATCTTCAGGGTAACTATAAAAGACCCACTGGTTTTAATTAGAACATCTAACAAATTAGATAAACATGGAGCTTTAGAACTTTAAACAGGATATAAATCAGGCACAGTCATATTTAAGAACATGTTCTGACCTTGCTGAGCTTTCATATTTTTTTCAGGCAACAAAACTGAAAGAAGATCATCAATCTTCCCTTTATATTTGGAAGCGTGAAAGCTGATGTTTTAAAGTAACAGTTGTATCAATTAGCACCACAATTAATTCTTTTGTTCTGTTGTCAGATAAAAATAGCATAGATTTATGGTGGACAAGATGTTTTAAAATATGTATACATTTTAGAATAGCTTAATCCATCTAATTAACATATACATTGCTTCACATGGCACAGATGATGAAAACAGAAAAAATGCAAAGGAACTATATTCTCCTGATTTTTGCATGCTCAGAATAGTTTGTGTGCATTATATTTAAAAGTCAATTTGTTTGTGTATAAAATTTTTGACTCACTTCCTTTTTTCTTTAGTAACTTAAATATATCAGTTCATTGTAATCTAGAATAATTGATATAAAAATATGATGCTATAATTTTTGTTTCCTTATGAGTTGATTGGTTGACTTGAATGTCTAAAGGATGTTTTTTTTGCTCAACAGTATAGTAACCTTTCTGAAATATTTATGGAACAACTCATTTAAGAATTAATCTAAGGACAATTGAGTACTTCTGAAATACAGGTTGGGCCCTACTAGGCTGTACCCTAAACCTTAGCTAAACCATGTACCCTTATAAAATATAGTATCAATATTTCTTCTACTTTTAGGAAAAATTTGATTAAAATGTTTAATATTTGTTGTGATCCATTGCTTTGGTTTACTTCTGTAGGGATCCTACCAGAGGTTTTGTGTCAGTTGTATTTTTTCACACATGGTCACACTGACATATTTATTCTAACCTGTATTCTTTTTTTTCCCAACTTGTGTATCGTTAATTTTATTAGTGTATTATAATTATAATAGTGGGATTCACTGTTACATGTTTGTACATGCACACCACATAAAATTTCATTTGGTCAATTTCATTTCCCAGTAACTCCCCTTTGCCTTCTCTCCTTCCTCTTCCTGGTCTGTCTTCTGTTCTACTCTGCTCCCTTCTATCTTCTCACAATATGCTTGGTATATTGCAATAAAAGGTGGAATCTGTGAGAGCATTCTTGCCTGCATGGCTACTTTCTGTTTACCAGAACCAGCTGTACCCTGATTTGAGAGAAGCCACAGGTGCTGACCTTCCTTGAACTCCCGTGTTCTTGTGGTCTGAGCTTGTTTTGCAGCCTGAGCATTTTCCACACCTGGGTCTGCAGTTCCACGCCTCCCACGCCCCTCACGCCCCTCACGCCCCTCGGTGGGTAGGAAAGATATATAAGCCCAGAGTGCTGAAATAAACGAGCTTCGAGCTTTCTCAGAATCATTGTGTTTTTTCATCCGCGGCTCCCTTGCCGACTCGGTTTCACTTTGGTCGGGCGCTAGGCACTGGCAGGAGTCTATTCTCTTTCTTGAATCTAGGTCATGCCTTACTAGGTCAACCAAAAGATGATAAAAGAAATAATGACAAATGACTTCTCAAATTAAAGCATAAAAATAAGGTGGCTTCCTTTTGGCCCTCTCTGTAACAGGCTGTTTTCCCTTGATATTTTGCTACCATATTGTAAGGAATCGTAAGCTTCCTTGAGAGGCCAGGTGCAATTGATTCACCCACTAGAACCAGCGAGCTCTTAGACAACATTCACTATCAACCACCAGGCATATAAATGAATGAGTATTTAGGTGATTCCAGCCTGTAGCCCTTAAGACTTCCAGCTGCAGTTACCAGCATCATGGAGTAGAAATAAACTTTCCCATGATGTCCTGTCTGACCTTCAGAAAGCATGAGAGAAAATTATTACTTAAAGCCTCTAAGTTTGAGGAATACTTGAGATAAAGAATAGAAGACTAACACTTGTGTTGATTATTTTTTCCTTTAATTTCATCTCTTACATGTTTCCTTTTCAACTTTTATTTTGTGTTCAATTGCTTTTATGTTTCTTTTGGTCTAGTCAGTATAGTGTTTATTTCTGAAATGTTCAGGAATTTTTTCATGGGTTCTACCTTATTTCTAAGTGTTTCTAATTCTTATTTATATTGTAATTTTGTGTCTCATCATATTCTAATGCTGTCAAAATAAACAAAACCAGGCACTAATGTGGAAAGGACAGACTTTAATTAGTAATATACTATTGCAATAAAGGAAAGAATCCTGTATGAACAGAACCTGACTTCAGTTTGTACAGAGGTGACATGGCATTTGAAATGGATAATAAAAAATATGGAAGTGGGTGAGTGAGAGCTAGTAAAGTCAGAAGTGAGAAAAAATTACAAAATGCAGGAAGGCTGGGATTGGTGCATGTGAAACCCATTAGGCTTTATTAACTGGTGCTTATCAAAGTTATAATATGACTCACCCTCAGAGGTCCGGATACAGGAACTCTCCAAGTGTCAGCTAGAAATAACAGTAAGTTCGTTTGGCAACCTTGAGTTTTCTCAGTCAGGTACTTTGAGAGGGACTGGGGTCATCCTGGAGATGTGGCCTGCAGCTCTTAGAAACTATATTGGTTTTTTTTTTTCAAGTCTTTTTAGGCCAAGGTTGAGCCTGCGTTTAAAGAAGGCGGCTCAGGAGCCTGGTTGGAGTTTGGTGAAGGAAGAGAATGTTTGTCATAGCTTTTTAGCGTGTTGGGGAAAAGTTGGTCATAGTTTTGTTTTGTGAATGTCTTTCCAGTGTATTTTCATTGTTTGGAGGGGCGGATTTTTTCTCTGCTCTATTTTGCACAGAACAACTTTGTGTGACATGTTGCCTACATTGGGTTCAGTTGCTTGTTTTTAGGTGAAGCTGGTTTTCCTGAATGCTTGGGAGGAAGGTGCTCAGGTTCTGCATCTCCAGAGCTCCTTTTTGATTCCTTTTCCTCTCAACGTGAAAAGCATCGTCCATTCTAAAGCTGCCTCCTCTTTGGTTTATCGATGTGGTTTTTTTCTTGTACATTTCTTCACTTGGGATTTTCTTTACAGTACATTCTCCTCAGTGAGGGTGTCTGTCTTGGAAAGGGGTTTTGATTTACTGGTTTTGAGAGTTCACAGGGTCCATATGGATTTCAGAGCTTTCAGAGCTTGTTGCAGATTCATTGTACCCTGCTGACTACTGGAGAGTTTTCAGCCCCATCCAAGGTTTTGCTGCTGTCCTTAGCCTGCAGTGCGTACTCGAAGGTGAACGCTTGCAACAAGCATGGTGCTCACCTGTTCCCAGGTGTGCTTGGTGGCTTATCTCGGCTTCATCCTGAATAGAAGCTGAGGACCCAAGAGCCATCTGACTCTAAGCAGTGTTTTCCCATCTGTAGTTTCATGGAGATACCTTTGTTGTATAGTTTTATTATGGATTTCATCTGTATGGTTTTTATTGTGCAGTTTCAGTCGCTCTGTTTTAATGGAAGAATTCAGAAAGAATCATACACTTTATGGTACCGCCATTGTAATTTGAAATGAATTTCATTTATGCATTTTAATCTTACATTATTTTATGTATATCTGAGGCTTTCTTGAGACTCCTGTCTATAAAGAGAAGATTTGAACAAGTTTAAAGAAAAGACAAGTGACAGACCACCTCTGCTCTCCTCATAGCTAACCACCAGGGAGCCATGTTTTGCTGCTGGCTTGCTCTCAATACTGCCCATTTATAGCATCCTCTACATCAAACTTCATAGCTTGGAAATCTGTAAAAGGAAATTTTAGTCTTTATAGCATGAAGAAATACAAAGTTTCCTTCGTTCACACAATTTTTTGCGGATATAGCACTCTTTGTCAGCAGCTCCTCTTAAGCCTTTGGAACTCGAGAATTATTTGGAGTGTGCAGGGATGGTGGGGAAATGGCGTGGAGGGAAATGGTGGGACTTGTGCCAGCACTGGGTTCTGGAGTCTCATGACTTCCTACAAGAGCAGCATGCAACATACTGAGAAATTTCTTCTCCATCTGACTGTTACCCCAACACTGTAGCCCTTAATAGCTGCAAACCTCAGAGGAAACACACTTCCATCAAGAACTTGGTGGAGGAGAAAGTTCTGGAGTAAATAAGAGTACATGTGATGTTGGTGGCACTGCCCTTAAACCCTTATCCTGAAGGCTGGTAGAATTACTAGAGTCCTCAATTTAGAAATCTGCCTGAGTTCCCTGATCCTCCCGAACGTGTGCTGAGCACAGTCAGCTGAAACCCAGATGTTTCCAACTTTAACTTAGGTTTAAGGTGTTAAGGAAGATTAGACTTGATTACATTTGGGAAAACAATCTCTACTATTATGAAGCAAATAAATCTTTAATAGTATTAGAAAAGGCACTTCAAAGTTCTTATTCTGCTTTCCCCCCAACACCTACCAAATCTTCCTTTCTGAATAACATATTGCAAAGTTAAGTTTGAATGAATCAGTAGCATATGGCTTAATCTTCCTACAAATCCCCTTTGGGCTTGAGAAATTGACAAACTCAGTGGCAAAGCTTCCTGGCAGTATTTGGAACCCCAAATTTAGGAAACAAGACTGGAATCATTTAAAAACTGCAATTCTGGTCAATGCCTTCCTCTCTATCAAAAGTCTTCAAGGGCAAATGAGAATGCATAGCTGACTACTTCAAGTTCTGTGCCTCAGTTTTCCCTCTTTTTTTTTCTCTAAGATTTTATTAGGAAATGTGCGTCAGTAAAATTCAAACCAGTGGGTTTGTTGCCTCCTCTGGACTGAAACAGTCATGTGTGGGCAAATGCAGAGATGAGGGAAACAGAGCTGAGCTGTTTCTTTACTATCTAATGTTTCAGAAATTCCATGAATTCTAAATATCCCATAGAGAACTCAAGATGATAGAAGAGAGTTGGCTAATGATTAATTGCTGAAGATAATTATTTTTTAAATTTTCTCACTATGGACAGGTGCTAATTAAGATTGTTTTGTGTCTGCCAATGTTGAAAGTATGCAAGAAAGACTATGGGCTTTGGAGGGTTGAAAGATTGGAGTTCAAATCACCTGTTCTTCTCACTGATTACAAGACTCTTTACAAAAGCAGAGCTAAAATGTCAGGTTTATTGTAGGGGATATTAGGAATGCCAGGGAGCTCTTCCTGTATGAGGCCTGGCTGGGGACTTGGGGCCAAGGTGAAATCAATCAAGGCAAGACCCTCTTCTCCCAGTCAGGTGCTTCAGACATATCGACCATCTACAGTGGTTAAGAACTATAGAAATCACATTGTCAGCCACCCATGGGCAATCTGTTTTTCACTTCTTGGTAAACTTACTCCTTCCACTTAAGACATGAACTGCCCCTCCTGCCTCCAAAACAATTTATTTTGCCCCTGCCTTACCCTGTACACTTCTCCTAGCAGGAGAAAAAGAGCTAATTTCTATGCAGTGTTATGGGGGGTACACTGTGGGTGTGCACAATCAGAGATGACCTGTTAGCCTTTGCATCCAGCCCATTTTGGCTATGGGTCTTAATCTCAGAAGCCTCCATTTCTTCATCTGCCAAATGGGTAGATTAATGTGACTTCACAGTATGATAGTGAGAATATATAATAATTATATATAATCATGCAACAGCGACAAAATGGCACATCATACAGGCTTGTTGCTCTCTCTTCCCATTTGGGGATCTCCTGGCTTATGAAGCTATAGACATTGGCGCTGAGGGCTTCTGTATCCTGAAGTTCGTGGGATAGGGTTATTGTGAAGTTCAGGTAGTTCTGTTTGTGTGCAATTTGATTGAAAGTTTTAAGGGTTCTAATGAGTCTTGGAAAGGTTATTCCCCAAAGCCCTTTAAAAGACATACCTATCAAAAGCAAAGTGCCCCTGAAAACTCAAGCTGCTGTTTTGCAACACTTATTCACGTAGGAATGGAATCTCCTTTCCCTAAATAACCACAAAATTCAATCAGTGTAATTACAGAAATCACAGCTGACTCATTTTTTTCTTCTGTTTTATGTTGCTTTATTATCTGTCACAAGTTGCTTTATGGTTATTTCATTCCCCTTGTAATGCTCTGAGATACCAAACTTCAAATAACTTTTTTTTTTTTAATTTTGGAAAAAAATGGAATTGGGAAAAGTATGGAGAATATTAGTACTAACACTGATGTACCCACTATAAAAATCAATAAACATGAAATTGATAAATTTCCTTTTATGTCTAAACTTTCAAGTTGAAGCCTCTCCATACCTCACTAATCCTATTCTTGCCTTCAGGCAATCCTTATTGTACATGTGAATCCTTATTACACATTTCATGTGAATCTTTATGGCTCATGTGTTTTTATTTTTACTACAAGACTTAGTACCAATATGTAATGCTGTTTTGTATTTTTAAAATGTGTATAAATGTCCTAAAGTTGTTTCATTCAGTTGTTTTTGAGAGTGACTCATGTTGATACATATAGATCTAGTTAATTAATATTAACTATTGTATTTTATCATGTGACTATGCCAGAAAATTGTTTATGGATGCACATTTACATTATTTTCAACTTTGTGCTTTTTCCCAAAATGGGCTTAAATATTAAAATATTTAACATATACATAAATATATATAACTGCAAGATAAAGCATGTTTTGCAATATGTAGCATAATGAGGAAAAAACAATGACTTTCAGTATAAAATTCTGTAGTAAGTGGCTTTGCCTCCTTGGAGCACCAGAATCTTGACTATGCTTGCAGTGGATGGTAGGAAAAAGGATGGGTAGGAAAGGGACGAACAGGGAAGGCAAGAGGGACTGCAACTCTAGATCTATAAACTCCATGAACACCCTCACCTTAACTTCCCAGGCCTGTTTTCTTCCAAGCCTAAATTCTCAAAAGGTTCAGTACATTTTAGTCTAGTTAATTTGTGCCTACATAACTTTTTTGCTTACAGAATATATTTTAGATTAACTAAAAGAAGCAACAATTGTTAGAGACCCATGACATAGGTACACAAAGCACTACCTATTAATTTATCTTCTGGATAAGTACCAAGAAGTGGTATAGCTGGCTCATGTGATGGTTCTGTTTTTAGCTTTTTGAGGAATCTCCAGACTGATTTCCATAGTGGCTATGCTAATTTACTTTCCCACCAACAATGAATTTTTTTTTTCCTACATCCTCACCAGCATTTATTGTTTGTATTCTTGGTGTTTGCTGTTCTAACTGGAGATGTAAACTCAGTGTAGTTTTCATTTGCATTTTCCTGATGGCTAAATATATTGTACATTTTTTCATATAATTGTTAGCCATTTGTAATTTTGAGAAGTGTTTGTTCAGCACAATTGCCATTTATTGAAATTTTTTTTTAGTTTAATATTGAGTTTTTGAGTTTTTTACATATTTTGGATGTTCATCCTCTGTCCAAAAAGTGTCTGGCCAAGATTTTCTCCCATTCTGTGGGTTTTCTCTTCACTGTTTCTTTTGCTATGCTTTTCATTTTTATAACAATGTCTTTTATTACAAAGTTTTGAATTTTGATGGGCAACAACTAGCATGAAGTATAAACTTTCTGCATGCTGCTGCATGTTGGTCTGGTAGGAAGTCCAACTTACTGATTTTTCAAAATAGTTTGTACTTTGTATGTTCCATGTATTTTCCAACCAACTCATTGTTTTTCTCCTATGTCTCCATCTAGAAATTTGTAATTTTAGATTTTTATATGTAGTTCTACTATCCAAGTCAAGTAAAATTTTGTCTATTATGTGATAAGGTTAAAGTTTTGTTAATTTTTGACTTATGGGTATTCAGTTTTTCTAGCACCATTTGGTTGAAAATACTATCTCTCCCTTGTTAAATTGCTTTTTGTACCTTTGTGAAAATTCCTTTAACTATTACTATTACCACTGTAGGACACAGGATGTAGGGAAAAAAACTCTTACACATTGTTGGTGGGAATGTAAAGTAGCATAGCCACCATGGAAATCAGTCCAGAGGTTCCTCAAAAAGCTAAAAATAGAACATCACATGATACATACACACACACACACACACACACACGTGTGCTCTTGATTGCTATAGCTTAATACTTGAAATCAAGTAAATTATATCTTCCAATTTTATTCCTTTTTCAAAACATTTGTTTTCCCTGTGTTCTTCACATTTTCACATGAATTTTAGAAAAATGTCATTTTGGATCAAAAAACCTACTTGGATTCTTTTCTATATTTAACCAACAATAAAAATTGCATACTTTATTGTGTAGCACATGATGTTTTGAAATATGCTCACATTTGGAATGGCTACATCAAGATAATAGACATAAACATTGCTACAATACACATCATTTGTGTGTGTGTGGTGAGAATACTTAAAATCTATGGTCTTAGTGGTTTTTAAAATGATACATTATTAACTGTGGTCACCATGATCTCTTGAGCCTGCTGGTATTTTGGCAGGGATTGCTTTGAATTAATTCATAAATAAGGGTATAAATGACATTTTAACACTACTGACATCTAATCTATGAATACAGTATATTTCACTATCAATTTAGGGAATTAATTTCTTGGCAACATTTTCTAGGTTTTACCATATAGTTCTTGTGTGCGTTCCATCAAATTTATCACTAAGTATTTCATATTTTATGCTTTTTAAATAATTTAAATTTCTTTATTTTTTAGCTAGTATATAGAAATACAATTAAATTTGTTAAATTGGTTTTTATCCTGCAGTTTCACGATATCATTAGTTCTGGTGTTGTCTTATAGATGCTGGGAGATGTTCTATATAGCCAAGCATGGTGTCTACTAGTAAAGGTAGTTATAATTCTTCCATGAAAATCCATTCTTGACTTACGGTACCAACTAGCAGCCTGTAAAATGCTGAGTAGAAAGGCTGAATATACCTATTTTTGCCCTTTTCTTGATCTTAGGGAGAAAACCTTCCATATCCCAATGTTAAGTATGATATTAGTGTAGGTTTCTCAGAGATGCCCTTTATGGGTTGAAGAAATTCCATTTATTCCTAATTTGCTGTGAATTTTTATTAGAAATAGAAATTGGATTTTGTCAAATGCTTTTTTTCCTGTTTGATAAATATGACTAATTGCATTAGTTTTTAAATATCAAAGCAACCTTACGTTTCTGGAATACACCCTCTTGGTTATGATGCATTTTGCTTTTAAATATTGCTAGTTTTGACTTGCTAGCACTTTGTTAATAGTTTTTGCATATTTCACAAAGAATATTGATCCATAGTTGTCTTTTAATGTCTTTGATTTTGGTAGATGGATAATTCTGGCCTCACTGAAGAAACTAGGAAATACTCCCATGTATTCAATTTTCTGGAAGAGCTTCATTAGAATTGAATTATTAACCTTTTAAATGTTTTGTAGAATTCACCATATAAAACTTAAATTCCTTTTAGGGAAATGTTTTAAACTACAAAGTCAATGTCTTTAATTAGCATGACACTGTACCTAATTATCCCTGGGTTTTAGTTATTAGTGTCTTTCCAGGAGTTTATTCAGTTCATCTAATTCAGCAAATTTATAGGCATTAAGTTCATATTTTCTTACTACCCTTTTTGTATTTATGGGATCTGTAGTTTTATCTCTTGATTGTATCTTCTTTTATCCTCATGGGTCCAGTTAGAGGTTTATCACTATTTACGTACTCAAAGAACCAACTCTTGCTTTGACTGTTTCTCACTATTACTTTTGCTATCTATTTCATTGCTTTCTGCTGACCTTTATTTTCTAACTTTGATTTTAACTTTTGTTTTTTAAAGTCAAGCCAAGGTCATTCATTTGAGACCTTCCTTTACTCCATCTGCCTGGCATCATAAATTTCCCTCCAAGCACTGTGTTAGTTATATCCCTCTAATTTTCATATTTTATTTATATTTCCATCTAGTTAAGAATACTTTATAACATTTTTTTTTGGTACTGGGAATTGAATCCAGAGGTGCTTAATCACTGAGCCACATCCCCAGCCCTTTTGTTTTTGAGACAGGGTCATACTAAGTTGCTTAGGGTCTCACTAAGTTGCTGAGGCTGACTTTGAACTTGGGATCCTCCTGGCTTAGCCTCATCCTGAGTTGCTGGGTTTACAGGTGTGTGCCACTATGCCCAGCTCTAAGATTCCTTTTGATTTTCAGGGGAGACTTGTTCTGGAATACAGTTATGTGGAAAGAGATCCTTTCTAGATTTTATTTTAAACTTTTATGGTGGAGTCACAGCAGCCCTTAAACTATGGCTGATTTTTCTCCACCACTCATGAATACATGGCCTTCTCAATAGTCTTTCCAGTATCTGATGCTGGTTTTTTTTTTTTGTTTTGTTTTTTTGTTTTTCTTTTAGTACCAGATATTGAACTCAGGGATACTCGACCACTGAGCCACATCCCCAACCCTATTTTGTGTTTTATGTAGTGACAGGGCTCACTGAGTTGCTTAGAGCCTCTCCATTACTGAGGCTGGCTTTGAAATCACCGATTCTCCTGTCTCAGGCTCCCAAAGTGCTGGGTGTGTGCCACCGATGTCATTTACTCCGTTAGTGGGAACCATAGAGACTATGTGAGCTGTAGAGACTGTTTTCTCCAGTCCTTTTGAACGGCTCTTTCTCTGGCCTTGGGTAGCTTCCCCTCAAGCCTGCACTCTCAAAGTCCTAGCTGATGCCCGAAGGGGATGCTACAAATCTCAAGCGCTCCTTCTGTGCAACTCTCTTCTTCCCAAGAACCCTTGCTACCTTGACCTCTAGACTCCCAAATTCAGCTCCTTAACTGGAGTCTGGAAACACAGTAGGTAAGGTGCTGGAGCAATTGTAGGGCTCAGCCTGTCTGTTGTTACTTCTCTCAGGGATCATTATCCCTGTGCTACCTTGCACACATGCTGAATACTTTCATATGATTCCTCCAATTTTTAAGTTATTTTATACAAGGCATCAATTTGGTCACCATTACCTCATCCTTCCATATAGTTACTCTTTAAAAAGTGCTTATAACTTTAGATTTTGTTGATAGAAGTTACTGTGTACAGTGCAAAAAATGTAAATAGCTTCATGGTACTTAGAACAGGTTATATAACACTCAAAAATCTTACGTTCAATGTACCTTTTGAAGACATTTATAAGTAATCTAAACTTTAGGTAGAAGAGTGAGATTAGAATGGACCTGTGTTTAGAGTGGGAGATGGGAACTGTCTTCAGCAATTCATTCTCTGTATAGTAGAGATAAAAAAAAAATCATATTACATCACTGACTTCCATGAGATTCTCCCATGGATTCCCGTTACACTGGAATAAAATCTAAACTCTGCAACAAAGCCAACAAGGCCCTACATGATCTAGGCAGAACCAGCTTTCTCATCTCCAGATAGCCTGTCCCACACTCTCCAAGTTCACCCCACACAAGCCTTCTCATTCCCCAAACATGTTGGTCACTTCCAACTCAGGATTTTGACCTTGCTGCTCCCTCCAGGTGGATGATCTTTTTTGCCAGATCTATGCAAGATCAGTTTTTTTAAAAAAAATCATTCATATTATTGTTCAAATATTACCTCTTCAGAGAAGCCATCATTATCCTGTGTGAATTGCCAGCTCTTACCCCACACTATATTTTTTTTTAAATTTTTTTTAGTTGTAGATGGACACAATGTCTTTATTTTATTGCTTTGTAAGTGGTGCTGAGGATCGAACCCAGGGCCTCAGGCATGTAAGGCAAGTGCTCTACTGCTGAGCTACAATCCCAGCCCCCCACACTATATTCTTCAGCACAATCGCCCCATTTCTGATTACAATGTATTCATTTGTTCATTTACATGTCACTGTCTTTTCCCCCAATATATAAACCTCAAGGCTATATCTTGTTTACCTCTGCATACCCAGATTCTAGAACAGTATCTGGAACAGCATAGACATACAATAGATGCTCACTTAGTGAAGAAATGTAGAAGAGTACACTTCTATGGGTACTCCAGGTATATCTTTTGTTACGTAAAAGATAGAAAAGGAATGATTATTAAGCAAAAGTCACTTTACATATATCATTGCACTGAACAGGACAAAATAATTTTGTAAATTTTGTAATTATTACAAAACAATTTTGTAAATATCAAATAAGGTTTAGAAGGCTGTAGTCCTTCCTTAACACAAGAGCAGGGATATAAATTTGCATTTGACTTCCTCCAATGGTCATGATCTTTCTATCATATCTCAG
Organism: Geosciurus inauris; assembly: GCA_004024805.1. Taxonomy (NCBI): domain Eukaryota; kingdom Metazoa; phylum Chordata; class Mammalia; order Rodentia; family Sciuridae; genus Geosciurus; species Geosciurus inauris. The sequence goes on along the minus strand of PVHX01027416.1, from coordinate 6,624 downwards.
TGCAGATCTTCAGCCTGGTTACTAAAACACCAATAGTTTCCTTAATTTCATTTAAAGGAGTCATTCACCCTGGCCTCTCGGCACTCTATGTGGGATGAAAATAATTGATGCTTTTGCTTGTGGTGGTTATCTTAGGGCAGGTGGAATAATTACACTCCAACTGGCTAGAATGTGTGTGTACTCTTCCTTAAGGTTTCTTGCCCATTCTCTTCCTCTGTTTTCTTCCTTTATACTTTCAAGACACATTTAAAATGCTGCTTGGAGTTCCAAGGAACTACCTAAAGACAAGTGGGTCTGGCTGGCAGGAGATACTTGTAGAGTCTAAAGATCTTGTGTTTTTCTTAAAAGAATCTCTAGTGAGGTGGAAAAGTCTTCTAAGAAGAATGACTCTTCAAACTCTTCAGCTAACACCTTTGTCAAAATTGACAAGCACTGAATTTATTACCAGGGACAGCAGTAATCCAGTGGGTTCACTTCAAGGTCATGGCCCATGAGCACAGGACAAGTAACAGGGCTATATTAGCTTACTTTCTCATGACCCCAATTTTTATCTGCAAGAATGCTGTGGATTCCTTTTGTTGGTAGAGTGGTAACTCTTCATGAGCTGAATGATTATCCATAAAGCACTTGAGCAGAAGGAATAATGGGGAAGAAAGTTACATAAACCTATGGGGCTGCTTTATGGACCTTCATTTGTTCAGCAACTTGGCATCTATCACCCAACTCAGACTTGTGGTTTTGTGATAGCATTCCAATTAAATTTTAGAGCAATGACTGCTCTGGGATTGGGTTTCATCCTGTTTACCCTATTTGTATAGGTTGTCATCTTTCCTCTGTCTGAAGGGAGGATCTGTGATCTACACTTGGCTAACTTATTCTCTTTCCTATAATACTATGAAAATATGAAAAAAAATTTTTTGAGCTGCTTCATTCTAGTGTGGATACTTGATTGGGTATCTTAGTGTGGTCTTGTTACCCAGAACTCCTGAGAGGCAACATTGCATGGCTTATGTGAGCTACTCATCTTTCCAACAAATGATCATTTAAGTTTTAGAGTTCACTTCTGTTGCTTATCATTTAAGAAGCTGACTGTAGTGTGTTTATGAATATGTATCTTTGGATGCTAAGAGCATTTTTCCTAATTATGACATCCTAATTATGGCACTAAAATTAATGGAGCAGGGCGGCATTACAAGTAATTTCTTTCTATGGGAGTTGGTAGACTTCTTGAGTGCTTTGACTTTTCCCTAAGCTCATGACTTTGGGTTCTTCAAATGTTAAGTGTTCCTAGGGAACAAACCTTTGGGGTGTCTCAGAAAAGAGAGAAATCAAGCTGCTTCCACTCCCTTGTGTTTTAATGTCTTGTGTCCTTTGTGTGTATGTGTGATGCTAGGAAGAGAACCCAGCACCTGTGCATGCTAGGCAAATGCTCCGCCACTGAACTACATCCCTAATCCATGTTATATTCTTTTACACTGAGTACTTGATGATTTGGTAGCATGCTGAAGTGGTGGCAATCATGAAGCAGATCCAAGCTAACTCTTGAACTACCCCTTGGCCATCTGCCCTAGTTCAATACATTTTCTCCTTGGCCATCAGGGGCATTCAGATACATCCTTGAGAAAAAGAGAGCTTCCTGACTAGGGATGCAATTCATGATATTTCTCCTTCAGTTGAATACATGGCAAATGTCTTCTTAAACAGAGCAAATGAATCTTCCTTCTGAATACAGGAATTCTATAGACTTCCTTTATGAAGTCATGCAGGGATATTCAAATTTCTAAGACACCAGGAGAAATCCAAAAGCTCAATACACTGGGTGGTTTCTAATCAAATCTGGTCTAGGTATCCCACTTACAAGGAAAAAACTCAATAGTCCAACATTTTATGGATTTAAGTCTGGGATAACTATTGCTAGAAATTAGTTTTATATTTCAAAGTAAAATGGATCTAGAAGGCAACAGAAGTTAAATGCAAATCCAGAACAAAGGAAAATGACTAGTAATTGTACCTCTGGAGACTTTTGGTATGGTGTATGGAAATTTGATGCAAAGGTCTGGTAAGAGTGGGAAGAAATATGAATCACTTGAGGATAAAGGCTGGAAAATATACTTGGATATGGAACCTGGATCTGGGAAGAAAATTAGAAGGTCCTTTGACGACCCTGTGAGGAAGGTGCTGAAAAGCACAGCGGTAGGTGTCCAGGCAGAGGCTGCTACTTTAGAAGGATAGCAGGGATTAGTCTGGAGAAAAAAAGTGGCACCGTGACAGGGTTCAGGAAGGGACCTGTTCTACAGTTGTCTCCTAAAGCTTCAGGGTGAGGGAGCCTGTGTTTACAAAATTATTGGCAGGAATAGAAACTTGATGTGGAGAAGGAAACATAGGAGAAAAGGACCTCCAGGTCTTGATTCTGAGATTATGCCTTATCTTCAGGCTCCAACAGGCCTGGGGGAACTAGAGTATACTGATATCGAATACAGAGACATGGGGTGATTACGTCTTAGAACTACTGTGATTGGCAGCCCTGTGGGTGGGGTTCTTTAACGTAATCCATGGAAAGATTATGGATTAGGCAAAAATTAGAGGAAGCAAAGAAAAGGCTGATTATGTGACCCCCAAAGTATTATAGTTGGCTTTTATTGAGTTACCTATAAAGATCAAGGGGTGAATGTAAATTATTTAAATATTTATATCCTACTCACTTTAAAAAATTTTAAGCTTGACTAAAATTAGAAATGGAAATGCTCCATGGTGAGACGTATTAGAAGTACCATATGCGGAGAAATTTTTCCTTAAATTAACATAAATTGAGAAGACAAGTCAGAGACAAGTGGCTTCCCACTGCTCCGATAATTTTGGGAAAGACACATTTAGGGCATCTTCAAATAAAATAGTACTAGATCTTTTCATATAAGTGGCAGTAAGCAGTGGAGGTTGTAGTCATTACAGATGTTTTCCAATGAAGCCTCTTATTTATTGGACCTTTCAAATGCTTTAAATGACATTTTCAAAGAATCCTAAAATTCAAAACACTCTCGAATGGGGTAGTTGTCCTGGTGCTCTGGGAGGGTGTGTGCATTTTCTTTCTTTGCTCACTGCTCTTTTGAATAGTGATTGAATCCTCTTTTTGGATTTATAGCTTGAGGACGGCTTGATGTGCACCGTTTCCAGCCCAATTTCCCGTTTCTATTAGTGATTTATCTGGTTTGGTGTTGCTGAACTGAGTTGGAATCTTATCGTACTCTCCAGTGACTGTTCATGATACTCTCAACTAATGGAGAACATAAAAACAATATCAACAGTAACAATAAATCCAAAGAAAAACAGATTTTCCACACAGGCTTCAGCCTGCAATATGAGTTTCTCAACTACCTGATGCCCTGCCATTTGCTGTCTTGGTGTTTTACTTGTGGAAGTGTAATGTAACCTGGAAAGTCATTGACTTTCAACACACAAATTCTCTTCGTATTCCTTCTTCCATTTCTACCAAAGGGCATCAGTCTCCATTGGATATGGAAAGGCATCTTCAAGCATCAGAATTGGACCAGGAGGTGGGTGTTGAGTTTGTCTGATAGAGAATACAGGTCTCAGAATTGGGGTGGGCTGGGGTGTTTCTTGCTTGCTTCTGATAGTGTTTCATTTGGTGAATCAAAGTTTGAGTCGACCATTAGCTTTATGGTCTAGTTTTTCAAGATAGTTGTGCATTTTTGATGTTCTCTGTCTTTATGAATAAACATCTATCTATCAAACAGAAAATCTAGTAAGTCTATTTCAGGGCCTGTTAGCTAGAGAAAATTTAAAGGTCTTGCTCACATTGAAACAATGTGTGTAACTGTGCTTTCAATATTAAAAACAACAAACAAACCAATTAACAAATACCTTATAATAGAGCCTGGTTCCCCTTTTGAAACTGTGATGAAAGCCATCTATTTCCTTCCATAAATCTGGGCATCCGAGCCTGCCTATGATCTGCTGATTCCCAAAAATGGAATCCAGAAGGGATCTCTTGGTGTTAAGTATTAATGCAAATATACATAGTATGATCATGTGAGGAGCATCTTACGGTCTTTCTTTATATATGGATTGTCTACCTTTTCAAATACCAAAGCACTAATACTTTTCTTAGAAAGCTTTGGGGTGCTACAGTTTTTTTCATGAGTCAGTGTATGCTTGATCTGTTTTATGTACATTGACTTCTGCAATGCAATTTTCTCTAAAAAGAAAGCTATATACCAAAGTCTAACAGGAACATTTTGGATTATGCATGGCTTTGCAGCCCCTATTCCACCTGGTTTTAGGGTGAGAAATTGCATGGTTGTTTTAAGGGAAGCCCTAGACCTTCTTTGTTTTAGACAAATAGGATCAGAAATCAATAAGGATATGAGTTAACCGTGGGGAAGTGCTGGTTCCTAAATGTATAAATCTGGTCTGTTGATGATGATGTGGGCCAGCCCAACACAATTTTTTAAATTGTTCTTCTCCTATAACTGTTTAAAAAAATATAAGTTCCAAGTGATATTTTTACAGTGGTGGTGTGGATGGGGGAAAAAAAACAAAACCCTCTTTTTCATGAGGATTACCTTTGTTTTAGAATGACAGCGTCTGGTCTGACAACTAGACTCAGTAAAATAAGCAAACAATAAAATGCTCACTTACAAAGCTACATTTCTTTAGCAGCTTTCCTAGCCCTGGTGCTGTTTGGAAGTGTTGAAGCTTTTCTGTTGGATTGGCAACTCAGGCCTGGTGAGGATGGATGGGTAGAAGATCTTGTAAAGGGCAGAGCTTTGTTCATCTGCATCAAACAAATCCTCCAAGGCTTAGTTTACTTACTGCTCTTGGAGAAAAACTTCAAAAAATGCAGTAAGAAAAAGAGAACTCTCAAATCCCTTGATTGCCCATCTGTTTTGCAGAAAAATTGGGCTCACCTCCCCTGGCTGCTATAATATTTTACCTTGCCTTCTAACTTTAGGACTTCAGTTCCCATAAAGGAGTCAAGAATAGTATATATAACAGAAAACTTTAATAGGAGCAAAGGGGGCAGAATATGGGTCACTGGTGGGCATGTTTTTCCCCCCCCCGGAGGGTAAAAATTTAAGTCTGAGAACTTGTTGTGAAATCTATTGCAGTGAGACCCCCATAGACTCCTCTCCAGAGACTTGCTACCTCAGTGACCTGCCCATATGTTCCAGATGAAAAACATAGAAAAGTGATTGAAGCTGGTAGTGACTTTCACTCAGCATTGATCTGAGTTACCCATTTTCAGTTTCCATATTGAGGGTCAAAACAAGAAGGGTTAGCAGGTTTGGGTCATGGATCTGTGATCTATGCAGTCTACCTGCACAGAGGGCCTTGGGATTTGTTTAATGAATACTCTTCTGTCTCCTTCTTAAAATGTCTATTTATTGAAAATTATATTGCTGGTCCTGAGAGTATTGCTTAAGTAAGCAATATTGCAGGTATTGCTTATTTTGTAGGAAACTAAGAATGGTGACAGAATTACAGGATGGGGAGATGTAGCATAGCAGACACCATGGTCAACTGGCTGGTTGACTGTGTAACCATTCTGGTGGACGCTTGCTCAGTTGGCCTAGATCAGTGGTTTAAAAGTGAGTTCTGTCTTTCCTTCAAGATGTCACGATTTTTGCTGCAGGGCTATGAAGTAGAAACTAAGTGGAGAAGCATCTGGGCCCTATTCCTGCTTCATTGTGAAGAATGGATTTCTTTTTCTTGTACATATTCAAAAAATCTCTTTGGGATCTAAAATTCTATGAATAGCATTTCTGGCAGTAGAGACTTGTGACCGGGGGAAGGAATAGGTAAAAATAGAGGAAATACAGGGTGATGATTTGATGGAATGAGAGAAGTTTACGTAAAGATTTGGGTTGGATGGAGCAGATGCTAAAAAATAGTTATTTTGAGAAGTTAAACTCTTTATATGCCAACTGAGAAGTTATTTTTACAAAGAGTCCTTTTCTTTGATTCATCTAGTTTCTTGTGACCTTTCTTGGCTCAGAAATCCCATAGACCTTTCAAAATCTATGTATCACTTTGACACATACTTCTACTATTTAAAATAATATTTAGTAATAAAAATGATATTAGTCTTGCAATACTATATATTTGTTTGCAGTAGAGAAGGTTTTCATTTGTGTGGCTGGTCTCCTGAGCTGGATATAACTTAGCACATAGTAATTCCTTGAAAGCATTTTGGAATGTATTAATATAATGAATGAATAGATTATAAGCTCCTAAAATTTAAGGAGACAAAATTAATTTAGATTTCTTGTGCTACTCTCAGGGTCTTGAAGAGGATTATGTATATGCCACATGATGATGGTTATGAAGTGATTTAACAGTTGCTTCCTTAGAATGTTGCCTGGGGAGTTTTTATCGCTCTACCAAAGAAGTAAGAGTACACTATAAAGTAAGAAGTCTGTGTTTGGTTTCATTTCCTGGCAGAAAGTGACTCTGCTCACACATTTTTTTCAAGAATCAATCGTTCAGTAAATAAGCAACTACATAAAAATTAAGCAACAACAGAAAAAAATAAGACATTATCCTTTCACCTCTCAGTACTAGGTCCTAAGTGTATAGAAAACCCTAATCCTTTAGAGGGAAGTTATC
>PVHX01027415.1:0-19430 GCA_004024805.1 Geosciurus inauris | reverse complement strand
GCCGGGCGCGGTGGCTCAAGCCTGTAATCCCAGCACTTAGGGAGGCTGAGACAGGAGAATCACGAGTTCAAAGCCAGCCTCAGCAATGGCGAGGCGCTAAGCAACTCAGTGAGACCCTGTCTCTACATAAAACACAAAATAGGGCTGGGGATATGGCTCAGTGGTCGAGTGCCCCTGAGTTCAATCCCCAGTACCAAAATAAAAAAATAAAAAAATAAAATTAAATGAAATAACACATTAAATAAATGAAGTACTTTGCACATACTTGGTACATATTAATTACTCAAAAACTGCTGGCAGTGAAGATGTTGAAAATAATGATGGTGCAGAATGAAATAAAAGCAGAACAGTGGTTGACATGCAGAAAGTACATATTAAATAGCTGCTGTTACTGTGATTTTTCTTGCTAATACCATTATTCTAAGCCAAAAGTTTCTCTAATAGCTTTGGTCCAATCATTTGTTCATTAAATATATACTTATTACCTATTCTGTTTCTGTCACTGAGTTTGGCACTAGAAATACAAAAGATAGCAAAAAATACACATGAACTATATTCTCACAGAACTTAATGGAGAAGGAAGTGATTAACCCACCCAAGGGCTGAGGTTGTGGCTCAATAGCAGAGCGCTTGCCTCACACGTGTGAGGCGGGTTTGATCCTCAGCACCACATGAAAATAAGTAAACAAAATAAAGACACTGTGTCCATGTATAACTAAAAAATACTTAAGAAAAAAAACCCACACAAATAAATATTATAACTGTGGCAAGTGCTCAAGGGAAAGGTACATGGCACCATGAGTGTGTATACCAAGGACAAATGACCAGGCAGGCCATGGGAGTGATCCTATTTAAGTGATGATTGTGGGAAGACCTGGAGAGTGAACACAGGTGAGCCAGCCAAGAGCATTCCACCAAGGGAAGAGGAACAGCAAAGAACATTCTTGAACCGGCGTAGGGGCACACACCTGTAATCCCAGCAGCTCAGGTGGCTTAAGCAGGAGGACTACAAGTTCGAAGCCAGCTTCAGCAACTTAGCAAGGCCCTAAGCAACTCAGCAAGACTCTGTTTCTAAATAAAAATATAAAAGAGGGGCTTGGGATGTGGCTAAGTGGTGAAGCACCCCTGGGTTCATTTCCCAGTACCAAAAAAAAAAAAAAAAAAAATACAGAAAGCAGCAAGCATAAAAGAAGACCCTGTGTCAGGAGTGGGGAATCTGCATTCCAGCAACCAAAAAAGGTCAGTGTGACTAAAAAGGAGAAGGTAAGGAGCAGATTATGAAGAGACTCCCAAACCACATAAGGGACCCTGAGCCAACGCCAAGCAGTGAGGAAGGCAACAGCTCCGCATTTCTCTTCTTTAACCAGCCTACAATATCATCATCACTACCTCCCTGTAAGGAAGAAAGCCTGTGTGAGATTAAGAGGTTGTCAATATCTAGTACTCCCACGTTTTTAAGAGCACTCATGTGAAGAAGACCTGAAAACAATTTTGAAACCTCCGAAGATGCTTTAAAAACATTTGGTTAGCACTTCCGAAGATGCTTTAAAAACATTTGGTTAGCACTTATGCTACCAAAATGTGTTTTGAATCATAAAGATAAGGAAGGATAGATTTTCTTTAAAAAAGAAGAAGAACCAGAGACACATTTAGCTTAATCTCCCACACTTTCTAGTTGAGGAAATCACCTTGTAATCACTGACTATCCCAGAACTACAACTCAGTTCTACAATTCCAATTCCAATCTTCTGCCATTCAGAAGAGCCCATCTCTTTTATGTGCCCACAAGACAAACCTGCCTTAACACATTGAGAATGGTGCACTTCTCACTGTTGAGCACGAGGCTGCTTTGATATAAACAATACTAACATGCAACATAATGAACCAGAAACTAAAGAGTAGCACGTAGCAGGGGATGTCAGACTACATTTGTTTAACAGCTGTCAGCTTTTCTCCAAAGTAGTTAAATCTTGATTAACTAAAAACTTACTCCTTTTTTTTTTTTTTTTTGTTAAAGACTCTGCTTTCAAAAGGAATCACAAGATAAGCAAAGCACTGACACAGGCTTTTTGTTTAGAGAGAGAGAGAAAATAAAAAACTTCCACTGGATGCTGGGTGACTATCTTACATTAACCCCAACACAGAAAGAAGTCACAGTCAGGATGGCAGCTCCAGGAAGGTGTGGTATTCTTTTAAGTGGCAAAACTCGTCTACAAAACAGGTCTTCTACTGCAGCAGCCTATAGAGGCCAAAGACTAGAGTCAGAAGCAGGTCAGAAAGTAGGAAAGTAAACCCCCACAGATTCCCTGGCCAAACCCTACAGCAAGGTTGGAGCACACACAGAAAAGGATTATTTGTAGTTATGCCAACTGCTAACAAAGAAGCCAGTTAATCTCGTTTTTCTTATGTCCATGAATATCGTTGACCTTTTGTCAAACAGGATAAAACAAATGCAAATTTCTATCATTAATTCAAAGGTTTCAGGACAATAGTTTGGTGAATCCAAAACCATATTCAAATAGCACGAAAAGGCTAACAAATTAGTTATTCTAATTATTTTTCAACATTCTTTGATTTGTATAGAGTAGGATTTCTACTACTTTGATCTTTTCATACCTCCCTAGTTTTATTTTAATCTTTTACCTCTCACTTTTGGCCAAATAATCACCTACCATCCATGTTTATCCACTTTCCTGCATTTCTTTTGACTTATTTTAGCAAACAGTACAGAAATCATCTCTTCACCACCATCAGGAAGACAACTAATGTCAGCCAGCAGGTATGTGTCAAGCACCTTTTTACCTAATATCCCATTCAATCCTTCTACCTATCCCTAGGATGCAGAAAAGGAAATGATGGTCTAGAGTGCTTTAAATAATAGAGGAGAGAGTATCTGAATCCACATAGCCTGGTCCCAAAGCCAAAACTTTTATTGCATTATAGCTGTCTTTCATGTCAGATTGACATTTTTAATCTTTAATGTTTTAATTCCCCGGGTATCTTTTCCTATTTTCCAGCTACTATTCTTTGTGATTGATTCTTATTACTATCATTTATCTGCCATTCCAGTACTAGTTAATTCAATCCAGTGACAAGAGAAAAGCAGGCACTGACTGAATCTGAAGTATCCCAATTTTTACATACAAATTCTCTTTGGAGTCTCATAAGGAAACAGGAAATTTCCCTGTTCTTTTATTAAATGTACATACTTTCAAAATTAACCAAAGTTGATCGTGCTTAGTAAAAGAATAGCCCATCTTGATTTCTAATGTATCTCCTCTTTTAAAAGCTGACTTACACTGAATTAACTTTCAGATTAAACTACCCAGCAGGCTAAGAACTCTACTATACCACTCAGATATTCAGAAAAACTGAAAATGCACTTACACATCCGCCAGAAGCTCCTATTGCCAAAACTTGTCAGAGCGAGAATGATTTAGTACTAATTACAGTGCCCTTGACAGTCCTGAACTACAAGGTTTATCCATCTCAGTAAGAAGGAGCAGGTGAAGTAGCATGTGAGGGCAGATGCAGGAAGCCGCACAATTTTCTCTGACAGCTAAACACAAGACAATCAGTAACTATGCTCATCTTTCTACTATGTCAGCAAAGCCGTTTACCAAGGTTTCATACAATGTTTTGCTGACTGTCCCTCCCTTTCCCACAAGTTATTTTCAAAACTGTATCACTGCGTGGGCTTGCTTTTTCCCTCTCCCCTCCTCTCCACATTGCTTAACTATGACTTTTCTTCTCTTTCACGGATCATGTCATCCTTAAATACAGACTTTCAGCTGTCTTAAGACGAGGGACTTCCAGTTTCCTTGATTCTAATCCCCCTGCTACAAGGTACATCTTTCTTATCTGTGTCATTAATCAATAAAGAAGCTGACGAGAGAGTCACTCAATATTATGAGCCATTCAGTTAAGCTGGAACATTGCTCAAGTAAAATTCAGAATAAGAAATCGTCAGGCTTCATAAAATTGATCTTACCCCAATAAAACTTGGTTTAAGGAGTCCTTCTTCATATTTCATTGTGAAAATCCAAAAGCAAGGAAAACACAGCTGAGAAGCAGTCTTATAAAATTAATATTACTTTTACAGTAAATCAAATCCATAGAGAGATTTTAGAAGCTGCACATGGAAGTTAATTATAAAGTTCAACTTGGCATTTTTGTTTAAAAAACAAAATTAGGGGCTGGGGTTGTGGCTCAGCGGCAGAGCACTTGCCTCGCACATGTGAGGCACTGGTTTCGATCCTCAGCACCACATAAAAACAATAAATAAACAAAACAAAGCTATTGTGTCCATCTATAACTAAAAAATATTTTTAAAAAATTAAAATCAGACTGATAGTCATAAATAAGCCTGGCCTATCAAAATACTTAAATTAGTAAACTCTTAAAAGACACTCTTTAGAATGACAAAAGTATAAAACCCAGAAGATATTATATTTAACCTGCTAAAGAAGACAGAACTTAACGAGCATTACAGAATAATATCCTCTTAATGGTGTTCAGAAGTATTGCCATCTGTGAAATTGCAGAGACTGTTCAATTCTCAAAGGAGTAGCTTACTGAGGCTCAGGTATAGTCTTTAAAAATCCCTAGAAAAGCTCTGCAAAAGCTCACCAACAACTATCACTAAATTAAGCACTCCAACAAATTAAACATGTTTCTGACATTTCTGTTGATAACAATTGGCCAGCAGCAGAAAATCTTTTCGCCTCCTCCTCCTTCTGAGATCTAACAAGTCACCTGTAGCTCGAATTATGAACAACATGTTCTACTCTACTTTTCTTTCAGGGGTGTGTGTGTGTGTGTGTGTAGACCACAACAAAAGCCATTTCCATTGGTTTATATGCCCACACACACACACACCAGGAAGTACCAAATATACTGAAAAACACAGAGAACAAAGCTACCACAACCATCAATACTGCACAACTAGATTGCTGGGCCTGTGTGCCCCTCACACACTTCTGCAGCAGGCAATTCCCTTTTCCTTGCAGGATGAACAATTTTGTACATCAGCTTAGTTCGGCTATGGTGCCTGGTTATTGAGTTAAACACTAAGTGTTGCTGTGGAGGTACTTTGTAGATTTTATTAGCACTTATAGTTGACTTTATGGAGAGGACCCTCAAGAATGTGAGTCTTATCCAATCAGTTGAAGGCCATAAGAGTAAAAGCAAGCTTCTTTAAGAAGGACTTCTGTTTCAAGATCATAATATAGAAATCCTGCCTGAGTTTCCTGCAAGTAGATCTTCCCCACAAACCCTAGACTCAAGATGGCGACTTCAACTCTTATCTGAGTCTCCAGCTGGTCCTACAGATTTCACACTTGATAGTACCCCCAATTATATAAGCCAATGCCTTAAATTGACTCCCCACCCCCACCCCATATATATATCTCCTATTGGTTCCGTTTCTTTACAAAGCACTGACTGACACGGCCTGTTTTAGGTAGCAAGCTCTGGAAATATTAGGAAAATAAATGGGGAAGAAAAATCAAAAAAGAAGAAACATCAACAATAAAAAAAAATTCTGATGATGAAAATATAGAGCACTTTATAGTTTTTCAAATTCAGTCACATTTTTTCATCCTTATAAATCCTTTTAGCATTTTACTAAAAATATCATTTTAAACAGGGACAAAAAACATAAATTATAGCTATGACAAGCTTTTCTGTAGTCATGTCATTTAATTGAAAGGATATATTGGTGTCACTGAAAAAATTCTTTAAAATATTCAGAGATTTCACTGAGTATTAGTTCTCTACTGCCATGTAATAACTTACTTTAAAATTTATGGTCTCACATAATTTCTGAGGGTCAAGAATTCAGATATGGTTTTTCTAGGTGACTCTGGCTCAGGATCCCTCATTATGTTGCATGTAGATGTGGTGTCAAGGGCTGAAATCATCTGAAGATCTGAGTAGGAAAGAGGGGTGTGAAGACCTGTGTCCAAATTTCTCATTCACATCAGCTAGTATCACCAGTTCCTCCCAACTAGTGACAGGTGGCCTCAGTTCTTCCTCACAGGTTTCCACAAGTCTGCTTGAGCATCCTTACAACATGGGCAACCAGTTCTCCAGTAAGCAATCCAAGAGTAGAACAAGAGGGTAGAACAATGCCTACTATGATCTGGTGGTAGAAGTCACGTGCCACACTTCAGTTCATTAAATTCAAATTAATAGGTATAACTCCAATTGAGGTGAATTAGTTCTCTCTTTTGAAGGAAACTGTACCAAATTTTCAGACAGGGGCTGGGGTTGTGGCTCAGTGGTAGAGCACTTGCCTTGCACATGTGAAGCACTGGGTTTGATCCTCAGCAACACATAAAATAAATAAATAAAGGTATTGTGTTCATCCACAACTAAAAAAAATTTTTAAAAAATTTTTTCAGACATACTGTAGAGCCACCATAGGTATAAAAATCATACTCTAATTTGATCCCTGACACAAGGCTGTACTTTCATTAGTCATTCTTCCTCTCACATTTATCCTTATGTTAGGGAATGATAAAAACTTTGTCTCCTACTACCCTAAAACCTCTAAATCTGAAGACACTCTGAACACTTTTTCTTTTTTGGTACTGGAAATTGAACCCAAGGCCTCACATAAGTGCTCTGTCACTGAGACTATACTTCCAGCCCTCTGTATATTTTTTCATTCCTACTTGTGACCTGGACAGATAACTTCCTTTTTTTTAACAGCCAACATATGCACTATTAGTGTTCTGTTTTCTTTCTTCCCATACCAGTACAAGTTCACTAGGTATATGATCTCACCACAAGTATCTCATCTTCTTGAGATAGGGCAAATCACAGGTCACTGATCAGTTATGAGATTAACTGTTCTTGGCTCAAGAGCTGTAAGATCAACTGTTGGTGACAGTGAGGCTCTTAAGCCCAATTATTCCATAGGCAACTATCTAGGCTTTCCTAGAGGGATTAAAAGTTTGGTAGGTATGTTGTAGTGGGGCCTAGTGACCTCAGTTAAAAACCCAGTTGACCTATCACTGTACAGGAATCTATCATTTGTGGAAAAGATCAGGTAAAACAGAATCTTAGATTCTCTTTGGAAGGAAATCCTTAATTTTGTGCTAAAAAGGTTCACCTAGAAAAGACCGTATTATATAATTCCTAATTTCACAATTAATTCCTGTCTAGGAGATTTTTTGCAAGTAACAGTCTACCTGAATGACTCTAAAAGGGAGCTGGATGGAAAGTAAAAGAAACTATTTTCATGTGTTGAGTGTCATGCTAAGCATTTTACAAAAGTCATCCAATTCAATCCTCACATCACAACTATGAGATGGGAATTATTATCATCATTTTAAAGATAAAGAAACCCAGCCTCAGAAAAATTTAACTCATCTCAAATCACAAAACTCATAGAGTTAACATTCAAGTCCACGCTATCTTACTCCACAGCCCATTGTATCAAGTCGGGGTTGCTGTTAATAAAAACTCCAAAATCTCAGTAGCCAAATATTTATTTTTTTGTTCATATTAAATAAAAGCTAAGGGCTGAGTAAAGCTCTGCTTAATGAAGCAAGTCTACATGTCTTCTCATTCTGGGATTCAAGCTGAAGGAACAATTCCTGTCTAGGATGTATTGTTCTCTTGGCAGTGGATAAAAATGCAAGAATTCAAACCAAAGCACACAAACAACATTTAAAGCTCTACTAAAAGTTGGCACACATCATACCTACCCATGTGCCATTAACAGTGCAAGTCACATGACCGAGCCTCTCCTTGGGGAAAAGGGTACACTTTGCCTACTAGAAGTTACCAGAAGTCACATGGCTAGGAGTATAAATATGTAATTCCTCCTAGAAGATTTTCGAAGTGTCTCCTATGAAGAAATAGTATCTATTCCATGTAGGGAAAAAAAGTGAAGTACTCATTAGTGCTATCCACCAAATAACTATAGTTCTCTTCCAGGACACACAAAAGGATTATATTTCCTTATCCCATTAATGTCATATGTAGCCAGTTAACTTGCTTTGGTCTATGGAATATGTTTCAAAGTGATATGTCATTTATGGGTAAAAATGTACGTCAGCATATGACTGGACCGGGGAGGAGGGGTCACTTTATTTCTGGCAATGCTTCAAATCATGACAGCAGTCAGGGTTCTAGAATGTAGAGAGCATGGAACAGAGCCCCCTAACCTATAATGAACATGTAGCATCAATGAGACAGCTATGTGAGTCATTTTTGTTGCCATAACATAAATTAGGTTTTTGTTTTGTTTTGTTTTGTTTTTGCGGTCCTGGGGCTAAAGTCCAGGGGTGCACTCTACCACTGAGTTACAACCCTTTAAAAAAAATTATTTTTTTTTATTTTTTATTTTGGGTCTCACTAAATTAGCCAGGCTGGCCTTGAACTTGGAATTCTCCTGCAGGCTCCCAACTGGCTGGGATTACTGGTAGGCATCACCACACCTGGCTAAATTAGTTTTTCTTTTAACTGATACACAAATTGGTCAGATTCATTCTCCCAGGAATATGAACTCAGAGAAAAGAACTTGGTAATCAGCAGGGTGATGAATGCCAAAATTGAATCTAAAACTCTTTAAGAGAAACCAAAACTAAATTATGAGTAAACGGAACCTATAAGACAGAAAAGAAAAGAAAAAAAGAGCAAGACAAAGTAAAAAATAAAGAAGGTGATATGTAGTTAGAAAATAAATGAGGAGACAGAAAGAAAGAAAGAAGAAAGAGAAAGAAAGAGAGAAAGAGGAGGGGAGGGGAGGGGAGGGGAGGGGAGAGAAATAAGACTTACCAGGAAAGACCATGAATACATGGTGTGTTTCCAAATCTAGAGCTGCCTGCCTTCATTGCTATAGCTTTGTGGCCCAGTTCAGGCTGAATGAAACTTTACTAGTCCTTCTTTTTCTTTAAAGAGATCAAATGAGTTTTAAACGAAAAAAGTGGGACAAAATGAGACCTGCTAAATGTTCTAAGTCAATTATTTAGAAAAATTCTAAGGAATTTTTATGGAGTAAAGATTCCCTTTCTAATATAAGCATTAAAATTATACTACATCAAATTTAGTTAAGATAACGTTCTCATATCATAAAAAATATTAACTATTTATATATAGAGAGAGTCACTAAATATCTCCTACTATCCTCTAGGCCAATTTCAGGAAAATGAGAAGCAGAATAAGAATACAAAACAACTTTCCCAGAACTAAGAGGCTAAAGAGAGAATCTTACCATCCTAAAATAGTTTCCCTATTTGGAAAGTTAAGAGAAGCTGCTTCTTTTATAAACACATGCTGATCCTGTACAACCTCCCAAGGAAAATTTTATGCACATGAAATACCTACTATAAGACTGAGCTCCAAACTAGAATTCAATAAATATTTGGTTGACTGATTGATCATATAAATCACTAGGTTTATCATCATTTGTTTTATAAATCACTCAGCACATGTGCTCATCCCTTAGATGGCAGACAAAGAGCTAACATTAATGATTAGATTGGTTAACTATTAGGCCAGATGCTGTAATACTAGAGCTAAGATCTGAAAAGAAATTATTACATTAAATTAGGCATATACTGGGGAAAACTCAATAGCTCAAGAGCATATTGAACTTAATATCTGTTTAAACACATGCCAATACTTTTTAATCAAAATAGAAAGCACTTATGGAAAGCTACTTCATGGCTGGCACTACGTTAAGACTCTTCATAAGGAAGAATCAAAGTGCACTCAAAAAATCTTTTCTAAACTATATACTATAGTAAAATACTGAATTCTTCAGTAAATTCAAACAGGAAATTGGCTAAGTGAATAGCAGCAAACTACAACATTAGTTTCCAACAGGTTTGTAAGTAGAGAACTAGTAACTAAGAAGTTGCAATGGTCATTTCAATACTATATTTACAGATCAATAAATTTTAAGTCACCACCTTTTTAAATATTATGTTACAAAATCTGCATATTTCACTATTACTTAATCTTGGTTTGTAGTTAATTCATCTTGGATGAGACAGATAGAAAAGTAACAAAATTTACATTTAATTGGTTTTTAAAACATTGGATAAATTTTCACCTTTAAGTGACAGTCTCTCTAGAATGACAAGTAATGTGACAGGTAAAAGTAAAAGAAACAAAACTGAATTACCTTTGTCATTAATCTTTTTGTTTCTGTAGTAAATCTAGGTTGGGAGTGACACATTCTGAATTTTACTATTCAAGCACTAAATGAATCTGTCTCCTCCACAATGGTAATTCCACCACAGCGGTGATACATATCCTCATTTTAATTAACCTAATGGTCTATTCACCGATCATACTTGGAGGTCTATTTCATTACCCTAAATTAACATTTTGTTAAATGTTACAGATAATTTCTTTCCATTAAAGTTACAGATAATAAAAAAGACATTGCTTTCATGTGTAGTTTACAACACATTTAATCTATAGTACTCCTTTGTTTAGTGATTACAACCACTTAAATGCTCTTTGAAAGCACTTAGAACTCCTAGCAGCCCAATGATTTATTTACTCATACACAGGGAAGGGCTATTAATAAAGAGAATAAAAATGCAATATTTCAAGAATAAACATATCTATTCATTAGCTCAATGAAAGCAATTCTAAGAAAGGTATTGATTGATCTCATTTTAAAAGGTATGATGGTTCTCCTCAGAGTAAATGGGTTTGTATTTACATAAAATAATTGAATAATCCTAACTGACACATTTTGTCATTTTATTCTCCTTGCAATGAGATTTAATTTCTGAAGTTTAGAGTCAGACATAAGAAAAACAATAAAGTAATTTTAATTGTTCAAGAGAACTGTTTAAAGACATTTTCTAGCAATGTCTGCCAATTTAATGAGAAATTATTTGATAATAATTATTTGATACAAATTTAATACCTACGGGCTAAATAGTCATTTCTACATTGGAAATTTACATGGATATCAGTCCATTATTGTTCCCAAATTAATCCTTCATGATCAAAATGAAAGCATAAAGTTCAATTTAAAGACGATTTTTAAAATCTTTTTGCATAATCCCAAGTTAACAACATATCTTCAAGTGTTATCAGACCAATGTACATTCTCTTGAACTCCCTCCCCTTCCCATTCTACCCCCACCCTCAAAACTCTTCTTGTTTAAGCTACTCCAAGGCGAATTTTCTATACCTGCAACAAAAAGTATGTCATTTATCATCCTGAGGCAGAAAAAGAATAATACTATAGGTTTGAAAACAAAAAGGACTCCATCCTCAAGGGCCAGGATGACGAAGTTGAAGTTTACAAGGGGTATTTTCAGACACAAAGCTGTTAGGTGTGCAGACTCCTCTTGAGCAAGTCCCTGGTTCTAAGGGAATGAATACCAGTAAATGACTTTTTGTGCCTATGGACAAAAAGCTAACTAAACAGCTGAAAGACCATGGCTGACCCTCACTCCACTATTTGAAATATATGCTGAACCAGCGATGACAGGGATACATATATTGTGGTGTTTCAGGCTGCCTGAAGAGCCCTGTTCTTCTCTCTGACAATGTTTCCACTGGGCTGCAGGAAACACAACCTCTTTAATAAATAATCACACCTTTATGTCCCTCTGGAAAAACAGTACCCAGGACCAACTCTAGGAATCAGTAAGCACCTAGAGATTCTTGGAAAACATGGAGGGAAAACTCAAAAATAAAATTTTAAAAATTCTCAAGAAAATGTGATAGGGCTGAAAGAAGTCTATGCACGTGATTAAAGAATTATAACCTGTCCTTCTTCCCTTTCCATCTTGCCTTCCTTTTTCTCACCAGCATGGAGGAGTAGGCACAGTGGCTGAGGTGGCTACGGACACAGGGCAGCTGTAGTTCTATGCAGGATCAGAAGCAACAGGCACAGTGACAGTGGGCTATAGAGGTGGTAAGCAGCAAAGACAGGAGTGTGACTGGGAAATCTGCATCCAGTAAATTATTTCTTACTGAGCAAATAAGAAAATATATTGAGGATATGGGTACTATTCCCCATCCCTCCCCCAACACACACACACACACACACACACACACTCTGCTGGAGAAGATATTTACAAACAACTCTAAGATGCTGGAATAGAACTGAAGGTATCAGCATAAACTCATGATTCTACTACACCTGCACACATGTGCACACACACTTTCCTCTGTGTGTGTGTGCGTATATGTGCGTGTGTGTGTGTGTATAAGTATGCTCGCACAATGTATATCTCCTAACTCTGTTCACGGATAGGATCTCGGATTTGTCAGTTCCAAAATGAAAGTATATCCTAGAATCCTCCTAAATCACTTCTACCTCTCACAAACCATTATGACATTAGATTGCTGGCACAGAGATATCTGCCTTTCTTCAATCTGCCCACCCCTATCTCTCCCCCTCAAAAAAGAAAACAACTTTAGAAAGGCATATATGTAACAGTTAGATGTTAGATATTTGATGAGAAAGCAGAATATCTATATCTATCACATATCACAAAGTAGCACATTATAAATGTTCACTCTTCAAATGTTAGTACTTGCAGAAATTTAACCTCAACAAATAATTTTGCTTAATGCTACAAAGACAATATAAACATTACTTTGCTTTCAAAAAAGAGGTGCAGAGGACTATCATTGATAAAAATCTACCACCCTAAATTATTTCACTTCCATTTCACACCAGAAGAGATGAAATTTTAAATATTTAAAAACCAGAATACATACATGTGGAGAAGAGCCAAGCAAAAACAATTAGAATTGTGAAATATTAATTTTAGCTTTTGCTTCTTTTACCCTTGACAAATACATCAATCAAAATGTTAACCTTTCTGCTAAAACTAACATACAAAATGCCCTTGTAATATGAACGTGTATCTGCAAACTCTTCTGCCTCTTTTTTAGAACTTTGCTACTTCCACAAGAAACAGAAACAAATTTAGCATTAGACACCATAAGACTGTAATTCCTATTTTACTCAACCCTTTACTTTACCCTTAGGAAATACATATTTAAGTAGCTGCTTACCGTCCATCTAGGCAGAATTATGTACAGCCACCACCCCAAACATTATCAATAAATATACTCTGGTAGGTTGTCTGGGTCACCCCAAAATTCTAAATGTATGAATAATACAACCAAAATCCAGTTTAAATTAACTTCGGGTAACACCAAGTAAAATCATTATACCCATGTCAAAACCAAAATGATACCACCAGGGTTAAGCAATGTGGCAACAATAGACCTGGTACTACAAATAATATTTCCTTCTGGAAAAAACAAATGTTTCCCAAACATGATTCTCCGCCCCCTAGTAGGCCCTTAACCATGCCATTTTGCACGGTTATTTACCTTTTTAGCATCTTAATCACAGATCACTTGCTCTTGTCAATTCCTGCAGTACTTATTCCCAATAATCTTTCCCTGTGTTGTGAGTTCTTAAAAACATAATAATAAAATTCAGTCTCTTCAGCTAGTCTTGAGCCCTTCAACAATAGGAACTGTGTATTATCTTTTTTCTAGTTTAAATACTTCACACAGAGTTACCAAAATAATAGGCTCACAGTAAATATTAAAAAAGGATTACAGTTTTCTAAGTGCTATTCTTCACGATCATGCATGCATTAAAGAGGCCACAGTGGTTCAGAAGTAAGAAACATGGATTTCAGTTCTATTCTTCCTGGAATTAGTCTAATAAGTCACTTATCTTCTCTAGGACTCAGATTCTCCATAAATAGAAAAAAATGACTTCTAAAAAGTCCTTCCCAGCTCTAAAGGTCTATGATTCTACATCACAGAAAAAAAGTTTATTTAGCACTATTAGTGAAACTACATGGCCATTTTCCATATTTTTAACATCCAAAAGTGTCATGTCTCACAAATGAATCAAAACACAAAATGACTAAGTAAACTACTAACTGCTAACTGGTTCATGGTTCTACGAAGAGTCCATTCCACTCAGTTGTGGGACAAACATAGGCAATGGGACCTGAATTAAACAAAGGTAAGCTTTTATATTGGTTTCTGGAGAAGTACCTACATTATAGACCAGGAGAAAAAGGGAAGTTGTTTTTACAGAAATAATACAAAATGCGTGATTTTTTGTACATGAAACATTGTCAAAGTAAAAGCTCCTTGTCTAATCCATCCTCAAAACCTAGTCTTTTCCCATTTGTTTTCTTGTTTGTAAAAGCAAACATCATGACCTATATTTTTATTTTCTTGCTTATACCAGCAAAAAATATCTGAAACTTGCAAATATAAAGAATAGCTAGGTATGTTATTCTAGTATTATATGAGAAAGCAAAAGGCACTCACTACAAGCACAACTACCCATGCAACTCACTGTTTATTAATCGAAGTCCCATACTTAGTGAAGCCATTTGCTATCTTAAGAGAGTTTTAGTCAATTGAGATGTAAATAATTTCTATCTGATGGAACATACAACCATAAAAAGCAATGTCTCTGTTAGGCACTGACCAATCTTGCTAACCCAGAATACATTTCTTTGCTACATTGCTTACATATGCCTAAATTCTTAAATGTTCATTGAACCAGTCATAACATCTTACTGATCTCTTGATTAATTAAACAAGCTAAATAAAATCTTTGACACATGATTTTACCTTTCTGAAAATTATCAATTAACACTTATAAAAGCAAAAACCAAGCCTATACAGAATAATGGTGGGTCTATTTATGCACCCAGTTTATAAACCGCTTAGTTCAAACAAAATCATTTGCATATTTCATGTGCTATTGCCTTCTTTAGAATATTTTCAGTGTGAAACACAAAATAAGAAACTTTAATGTACTGGATCATTTCCTCCCACTGAGTTTATAATAATTTCTCCAGTAAAATAAAAAATGCTAGGGAAAAAAGGTGTTGACCGTTAAGTCTGGAAGAATGACCAACTCATAAACAAGAGAGCTGCATAGCTCTGGAAGCTGGCTGGGGCTTCTCTTTAAATTATGCTTGAGAATGAAAGAATGCAGAGAGAGATGGAAAAAAAAAAACCATAAAATATAGGGATTGATGAGCACAGGGACCTAGTCAGCTATAGTGAGCATAATATCACTGACTCTTACTAAATGGCAATGCACTCAGCTTCAGCAAAGGATAATAGTAATCTATAATTCTGGTAGCTTTCACAGAGATGCTAAGTCAGAGATGCAGATATTTCTTAATACTGATTTGAGGGGTCCTGATGCTATTTATGCCAAACCAACAGGATATCTTTTCTGCAATATTTATTTTGCACAGGGGCATTATTTAAATTTTTCTTTAAATGACAAATAGAAAGGTCTTACTATAAGATTTTTCTGAAAGAATTTCTGTAGGGAAAAGATTTAGACAGTGAGCTTTACAGAAAATGAACAAACAAGGCTACTGGGAAGCAATTTAATTTGGTCAACAAATAAAGTTACAGTAAAACCTTGTTAGTTTGATGGAATCAGTCAAAGCGCTGCCAATCAAAAGTCAAAAGTATTCCCTCAATATCAAGAGAGTTCATGAAGACTGGTTTAGTCAGAACTCAATATCCTAAAACCCTGAGAAAACTCTTCAGTCAAGGGCACAGAGCAATGTACGCATGTGTATGTTTCAAAGGAAATCTACAATCTACAAACAACCATAATCACTTTTGCAAGAGTAAGATGCTAAACCAAGAACCTATCGCTAATTCCTTTACTTACATTCTTTCTTTAATGTCAACAAATAATCAAGACTGTTTTAAGGATCCTTGGTTGCAAGTGTGGATTTAGAAGGTTCTCCTAAAAGATTAAATACAATTTAAGCTACAAAAAAATAATGAAAAGTTATTTACCACAATGCAAATTGTGATTACTTCTACATGAAGGGAATTTCTTCCTGGAGCTTTTAAGTATTTTCTAAAATTTCCAAATTTCCATATATTACTCTAGTCATCAGAAACAAGTACATATATAATTTATAACGTTTCACATATTTCATATTTAATTTACATCATAAATTAAAATTTACGTATTTTATAATAGGCAGTAACTATTCCAAAGTCTTCCATTTTTAAAACAATTTAGGAAATCAGCCTGAATTTTGAATTATCTAGCTACTAGCTTTAAAAAAAAAAAAAAAAGCTTTAGCAAATTCTGAATGCCAACTCCAAAATTTAATGCATAAAAACCAAAATTTTGGCATTTGCTCTAAGCATATTTTACATAATCCAAAATAAAACATATAAAGTGACAGAATTTATATATGTTTTCACAAGAGAAAAAGAAAGTACCTATATTCAACATTCATGGCAACCTAACTTTCAACATAAGATAAAGGTAGTAAATTAATCTGGACTACTGGCTAAGATGGACAGAACTTTGACAAATAACAAGGTTTGCCTAATTAAAACTCAATTAAACAAAAAAGAAAAGAAATGTTATTTATCCATACAATATTGCAAACTCCATTCAAAAGACAAAAATCTAAAGCCTCCAACCACAAATCCAAGGCAAAAGTGGCCATGGCTATGTTTTGTTTTTTTTTTAAATAATTAAGAGTCTGACCTAAATACCATAATAAATTCAAATTATGGCTTGTGAAAAAAAAATCCAACAGTGACTGAGTGATTTCTGTCCTGGGATACAGTGTTTCCTTAAAAAGCTCAAAAGTGAAATGCACAGTTCATTAATTTGGATAATAAACCAAGAAAGCCAGGAACCACCAAATCCCAGAGATAGTGTTAGTATCATTTTCTGTCCACATAAATGAATGCTGCCCTTAAACAGACCCCATAAAATTCTCCCAAGTTTCAGAAGCTGATCTAAAACTACATAGCTAAATGTATTCCATTTCCCTTAGTACTTGAAGTAATATAACTTCTGTATACCAACATCCAGATTTAGGATGATTTCTGAAATATCTTAATTTTAAAATATGCTCACATTCATTGCATTACTAATTTCAGAGACTATCTCCACTTCATTGTATTTGTAAGAGCCAGTAAAATACTTTCTATGTTATTTTAAGCAACAATTTTCCTTCTCCTCATTTCTCTTCATTCAGTCTTTAAGATTATTTGAACTTAGCCCCAAACAATAACACTTCCTTGAAGTAGTTTTTTTGTTTTAAAAGCAGAATTTGTAAATCTAAGCATTTCTGCAGGAAAAACTCATCATTAACACACTATGAAAAAGTGAATCTTGGTTCTTTCAATTCCTTTTTAGACTTCCTCCTCTGTGCTCAGGAGACCTGGGTTTCTGTGCTACACAAGAGATCACCCTGAAAACAGCAAATGCAGGACTTCAATGCTAAGAAAATGAATCCAATGAAACAGAATTGAGAGAGGCGGGGCAAGATGGCGGCCTAGACGGACGCAGGGGTCAGTCTCGCCAAACAGAAGATCGAAAATTGTGGTAATACCTTCTCCCAGCCAGCTTTTAGGCAGCACCCTATAGCTACCCGCACAGGAAATTTCACTTGCGCATGAAAGCACGGCCAGCAGACATCACCACAGCGTAACTCCAGCGGCGGCGGCGGAGAGCGGCCATGGACAGCGGCCACGGACAGCTCGGAGCCCCAACTCAGGGCTCACCTCGGGCGGGGACAGCTTCTACACGAGATACCTGGCTCCAGCGCCCATCCAACCACCCAGGGTCCACAGCAATGGCTCGCATGGACCCACGGCCCCAGCCGCCAGCCACTGGGGAAGGCAAATTCAGGGTAGGAGACGCTCCACAGACGCCAGCGGAGACAGCTCAACACAAAGGCGGCTTGGGTCCGTCCCAGTTCCATTCCAGAGTTCCTAAGGACCGGCAAAAGCACCAGAGGGCGCAGATCTGCCCAAAGGAACTTCCACGGGGGTTCACACAACAGGAGATCAGAGACTGCTACCCCAAGCCTCTGGAGAGCCTAGTCTAAGGGGGACATTGGACAGCAACTCGATATAATCTTTCGCGCATGGCTTCACCAGCGACCCAGAGTTTCACCTGGTTGTGAAACCCACACCCAAGACACCAGCTGAGCAAGTCCAGCAAGCAACGAACAACGCCACCTACTGGAGGTGAAAGGAACCATACCTGTTTATTCACATTGAGACTCTGTTTTGTTTTGTTTTTAATTGTTGTTTGTTTTTTTCTTTTCTTTTTTCTTCTACCTTCTTCTACTCTTACTTTTTATTTTATCCTTTATCTTTTTCTCCTAATATTTCTATGGTTTAATCTTTTTGTTTTATTTCTCTGTTCTTTCCTTTCTTTCTCTATCCTTCCCTCTTTTCTCTCCTACTCTTTTCCTACCCTCTAATCCCTAACAGTTGTGAAACCAAATGTTTTACAGTGGGATATAGTAGATTGGGATTTCTGAACCGAATACTGGAGTGGTACTAGATAGTCCTGTATCTCCCACTTACATATGTTTTATTTTTCTTGCTACTATCTCTCCTCGCTGTACCCTTCATTTCTTCCTCCCTACCGGTCTTCCCAAACTCACTGTCGCCCTCTCTAGTAACAGCCAACTTCTCTTGGATTCCTTCTTCATGCTTTCTAAGATCTAATAACCATATCCTCACTTCTTACTACCCCAATACTCTATCCTACACCCCACCTTCCACTGTCCCTAGCCCACCAGCAGGAACTATAGACCCTTGTGCAAACTTATTGGCTACATAGTAGATTGTAAAAGAACTCATAATTGGTGTATACCATGAATAATCTGTAACTGTATTTGGGAGCTGTTAGGAGCTACTTGGTTTGAATCTATATATTGCTTGTATTGCGATCAACCAATATTGATCCCCCCTTTAAAAGAGTGGTATTGAAACCCTGCAGGGAATCTATCTACACACATATAGGAGTAAAAATTGTAACAACTTGGATCAACAGAGCTAGAAGGAAACACACTCAAGCATCATGAAAAAAACAAAGGAAAAAAATGACTCAAACCAAGATTCTTCAATATTAGAATCCATGGTCAGTTCAGCAGAAGAAATGACAGAACAAGAATTCAGGATGTACATAATTAAAATGTTCTGTGACTTAAAGAATGATATCAGAGAGCAAGCCCAGTAAGCAAAGTATCATTTCGAAAAAGAGATACACAGGCAAATACAGGAAGTAAAAGATCACTTCGATAAAGAGATGCTTAGGCAAATACAGGAAGTAAAAGGTCACTTGAGTAAGGAGATAGAGATTCTGAAAAGGAACCAAACAGAAATCCTTGAAATGAAATAAACAATAAACCTAATCAAAAACTCAATGGAGAGCATCACCAACAGCTTAGACCATTTGGAAGACAGAACCTCAGACAATGAAGATAAAATATTTAACCTTGAGAACAGAGTTGACCACACAGTGAAGATGGTAAGAAACCATGAACAAAACATCCAAGATCTATGGGATCACATCAAAAGATCAAACTTAAGAATTTTTGGGATAGAGGAAGGCATAGAATTCCAAACCAAAGGAATGAACAACC
>PVHX01027414.1:0-19435 GCA_004024805.1 Geosciurus inauris | reverse complement strand
ACCTTTAGGTTATTGATAGGTCTGGCTACAGTGAGCTCATTGCCTGGCCTTCTGATTAGCTGACTCAAGTTGCAGAACCACTTTTTGGCGCCAGGGAGGGGTGCCGTTGTGTTGCAACTTCCAGTAACTGGGTGGGGGACCTAGGGCTCTGGACAAGAGGCCTAGAGTCACAAAATGGCTTTAGTCTGGTCCTTTCACTTTCACCTAACATTTTCCCAATCCTCAGATCATCTCAAAATATCCAGTTTCTGAAGTTTTCAAAAAAGGTACTTTCTGGAAGGAAATTGCAGAATAAGTCAAACTTTATTTTAATAATAATGGATTCTACTTCAGACTTATTTATTAGTGTGCATCCCCTGGACCACTTGTATCAAAATGCTCCCCAAAATCTACTTAAACTGCAGACTTCTAGACCATACTTTAGGCTTACTGAATCAGATTCTATATAAGAGAACCCAAGCAAGAAGTTTAAGGAAGGACAGGTAAGTGACTTAGGAAGGAATTGCAAGTGATGAACTCTGTGTAGTTTGTAGGTATTGGTCACTTGTCTGCTAGTATAGTGGATTGTGTCCTTTGTCTCTCTTTCAGCACCTTGTTCCTTTCCTCGTTTAGGACCCACCCCCCATATTTTGTCACATTTGTTCTATATAAAGAATGCAGTCATCTCTTTCCCACTCTGACAAAATAGTGGTTCCAAGTGTTACCCCTTCTAGAAACGACATTTACAGTTAAACACATGTTCAGCCCTTAGCTTCTTTTCAACCAAAAGAGTGAAGCTAGTGAAGTTCTATTGGTGTGATTTGAACTGATTTAGAAAGGAAAGATCAATGGCCATGGTAGGCAGCGAAATCATATTTGAATATCTACTAAAATTAATGTATGAAACTGTACTTCATGGCCAGAAAGTGCTGGTTCATCCTCCAGAATACTTAAACAGCTGGAAGAGGTAAAAATCCATGTAATAGAAAAGGGGTGAAATTGAGGAGAATGTATTATTTTAATATCTTAATAGAGATCACCTTGTAGGTTTATTGTTCTGTGATTGCTGTGCGACTTTAAAAATAATTGCTTAAATATTTGAAATGTTTACAAACACAAACACTTCTCAGGTGGAAAAATAAACTCCTGAAGCTCAGGAAAGGCAAACGCGCACGCATGCACACATACACACACACACACACATACACATACACACTGCAGTAGTGATATTATTTTTTGAATATGAAGGAGGTGTGTGTATGTGGCTCATTATAAACACCATACTGTGAAAAGAGTATCAAGTCTTGTGTTATCTATCATGTTGTTTTTGCTTTGGTGTTTATTAGTGGTTAGCAAATATGTCTTGTATTGTTTAAAATAACTATGGGTTTATATTTTAAATAGTTATCTTTTCCACTGAGCACGATCTCCTGAGGACCTTGTCTTTCTGTTTTAGTCAATGTATGCATGTCCAGTACTTAACTGTGTGTGCGTGTGTGGAGAAGGCCAGGTAGGTGCTTCATGGACACATCAAGTATGTTTTATATTTTGTTCAAAGTGAAAACTAGTGTCTTTCTAAGGTGCTTTAAACAAGAAAGCAAGAGAAGGTGGTTTGATGAAGACTGGTGAGAAGGAAGACATCATTTCTAGTCTATTTGAATTCCTTAGGTTGAAATCCTATAGTTGAAATCCTCTTCTCTGGATTGCCTTAAAATGAATTGCTTTGACCAGCTTTCCTATGACTCCTGCAAACATGTTCCTTTGCACCATAGATCCAGAATTCCAGGAAGAATTCTCCAACTTGAATTAAACTATAACTGATTTCATTTTATACTATCATTTTTTGCTTTAAAATTTCAAGATATGCTTTTCAGCCTTTGTTACATTATTGAGACATTTTGTGGCATTTTACTATTAATACATTTCTTTCAAGCCGGAATAACTTTAATCTATTTCTATAAAGTATTATTTTTAGCAAAATGAAGACTGGATTTGGGAAATGGTGTTTATTTAGTCTCAGAAATTCTTATAACATTTTTTTCCACTTGTATATCATAGTAAACATATCTCCATGATATGTTTCAAAGCCATTTCAAAGCCAGAAATGACTTTTTAGGGAAAACAGATTTTGCCTCCAAAACTATATAAAAAATAATATAATAATAATCACATGACCTCAATCCAACTGCTTAGCTTATTTTATGGACTGAAGTAAGTTCTTTGTAAGTATTTAATTATAGGTATTACAGAAAATTAAGATTGATGTAGAAATAATAACTTGTTCCCTCAGGTAGTTCACATCTTGGCATTTATGAGACAACATTTTTACTCTCCTCATTAATATTAACAACATCAATTGCACATTTACTAAGTGCTGCTCAGCTATATAATTAAGATTACTTAAGCCATGCAACCATCTCCTATTAGCTATTATCATTGTTCCAATTTATGATGATGAAATGGTCTCCAAAAGGTTAAGTAAATTTTGCAAGGATATAGCTAGTAAGCATGTTGTCTTACATATTTATTATACTTCCCAAAATTCTCACTCAATAAAAAAAAAAGGAAGTAATAGAAATTAAAACCAAATCCTAAGATGGAAATTCTCACTGATTTTTCAACCTGAACAGTATTATGCATGTTGGTTAAATATGTAGTAGTAAACTTTATGCTATGTTCAGAGAAATTATGAATTAGAGAGGATTTTATGAATTGATTTGCAAACATAATCTATATTTATTTATGTTGTAAAGTTAAATTTCACAAACCAAATAACTGATTTATAAGTATAACAAGGGCTTTTTGTAAGCAGAAAAATAAATGTAGAGTTCTTTATACTCCTACACTAAACATAACTCAGCCCAAACAAGTAATTTGATAAGGCATGCCACACTTATCCTGGAGTGTTGTGTAAATTGCTTTCCAGATAAAAGTGGCCCCTGCCATCAAAGAACTTACAATCTAGAACAATTCTTGTTCATTTCTTTTTAACAGACTTTGGCCACTCTGTTTTGTTTTCTTTTTATAAGACTACTAATAGTTCAAGAACAAAACTGTTCTGGTCAGGTGTAATGATTTTAATTGCATTTTTTTGCTGGGAAAACTCATTTCTCAGAGGTATGAGTTTAATCAGTTAGCAATGGCTCATGCTTTGTGTCTTTCCCTTAGTAAATGCTTCCTGCAGATGTGAAAAGCTTTCTTTAGGGACTTGTGACTAGTTCCTGAAGATGCATGTTGAGGATTCCCTTCAAGAATCCTTTTCTCCATTGGGGTTATATAAGGCTAACTTCACACGAGTCTCCACCAACAAACACAATGACCACTTGACTCTCATCAGGTGATGCTTACTCTTAAATATATTTTTAAAAGATCCTGCAGCAAAACCTTAGCACTTTCCAATTGTAACATGTTTTTTTTTTTTTAAATGATGTATCAGACACAGAGAGAAATAGCTTTATCTTAAATTAGGTAAAACATTGAATGTTATTGTATGGATACATATATCTAAATAATCTGGCTACTCTAAATTCTACAGGCACTTTTTATTACCCTCCCTCTGTGTTTTCTTTCTTACCCTCCCCCCTTCTTTACAATGTTCATATATAGTTTTTTTGTCACATATATCAAAGTTGTCTTTTAAACATTTTGAAAATGCCTAGTGTATATTTATTTCCCTGATTGTATCCCCTTCTTCTATTATAAAACCCATTTGACTTGTATCAGTGGTGGAATTGACCTTAATTACAACACTAATTAAAATGTATTATAGAAAGTAAAGTATTAACAGTTTGTATCATTTTTTAGGAACATTGAAGATTATTATAGTTTAGATATGTGGTGTCCCCCAAAAGGTCATGTGTGAGCCAATGCAAAAGACTACAAGTAAATTAATTGGATTATGAGATCTTTAACTTAATCAGTGTGTTAATCCACTGATTAGGATTAACTGGATAGTAACTGTAGGTAGATAAGGTGGGGCTGGAGGAGGTGGGTCATTGAGGGAGTGTCTTGGGGGGTTATCTTTTGTCTTGTTGAGCAGAGATCTTCTGTGCTTCCTGATGTGATGTCCTGAGTTGCTTCTCCCCACCACACTCTTCCACCATGTTGTTCTGCCTCACCTCAAGTCCCAGGGAATGGAACTGGCTGTCTATGGACTGAGACCTCTGAAATCGTGAACTCTCAAACTTCTCATCTTCTAAAATTTTTCTTATCAGGTCTTTTGGTTATAGCAGGGAAAAAGCTGACTAAAAGATATTGATAAGTATCCTTGATATTGATAAATATTAGAGCAGGGACCATTTTGTTTTTCTGTAGATAATTTGCATTGCATTATAAATGTGTATTCAATTAACCCACTGATTAAATTCACCAGTACTATAGCAATCCAGAGTACTATAAATATCCTTACATAAGCAGCAGTTGAAATTATCTGCAGCCTCTCACCCCAGATATTTCTTGAGTGTCTTGTTTTAGTCTGGTTCTAAGCTGTGGTCAACTTTGGAAGCAGGCATTGTTCCTAATCTTTCATTATAAGGGCTTCATTTCTGCCATTAACCTCTATTGGGCCTTATTAGTCATGAATTAGGTCATTTCTTGCAAAGTTGAAATTCATCTATGTCCTAGAGTTTTCTCAACACCATGGCTGATTTCTATTCAACCATGTTCATAGATGGAGAGTTGGCTCTGATATCATCGTCTCTGTTATTAGCATAAACTAAGGTCAGTTAATACTCTGCATCAACTTCTTACCTGTATCTAAATGAGGCTTCTACTTTCCTTCTTTTGTTTCTATACTTGGTTCAAAGATGGTTGAGATTATGTCCTCATGATATTCAATAAACGATTTCAAACTTTTAGCTTTTATTAAACATTTTAACCATAAGTGCAAAGTATTTTTTTTTAAATTTAATCAGTTTTGGCCTAACTGGCTAAATTATGTAGATTTGATAGAGGAAGTAGTAAAATAATTATTTATCAAAATGCACACTTTGATTCAAGGAGGTGTTTCATCTTGACTATTAGTTAAATAGAAGTAGCAGCAGATGGTTAAGGTCAACTGTAGAATCTAGATTGTGTGGTCAATTATATAACCTAAATCAATAATTGAATTTGCTGGTGACAAACCAATATAAGAATTTTGTTTTCTGATGGTTTAAGAATCAACATCGTCTTTCTAATCACTAGTGACACCATAGTCAACAATTATTGAATATGTTTAAATACCAGAATACTTAAAGGCATGATCTCATTTAAACCTTATGATGTCCTTTGTTACCTCTATTTTTATGTAGACAAAACTTGAAGTTTAGAGAATCAAATAAAAGTCAATATAATCAGTAATGGGACTAATACTGGTAACCAATATTGTTTGGTTCAAAAATCCTCTCTCTTACCTTGCTATTATATTGATTTTTCAGAAGCTGTCTTTGGTTATGGATTGATGGGGGTTGTTATTTGTCCAAAGGAAGAACCACAAAGGCAAAGTCACTATAGGAGTCAGGTGGGCAACATTCAGGAGAGAAGCAGGACATGCAGAGATGGTATCATGCGCTGTTTAGAAAGCAAAGGGCCATTCTCCAGCTCCTCCTGATGGCATCCAGGACTCCAGGACACTGCTGCTAGGTATTCTAATACCTAAGCTTTTATATGAAATTATTTTTAAGCAGCACTTGTCTATTAACAGATTTAGTTTCCAGGCCACATATTTATAACCTCTATTATAAAGATTTAAACTTGATCTCTTCCTGCTTGGTGTTTTGAAGTCATTCTTTTGATAAATAGCTATTGAATACTTACTGTGGACTATGATTCATGCTAGTGTCTGAGAGCTAGAAAGGACTCACCTTAAATGCTCAAACAGCTTCCTGAATAATGAAGGATGTGAAAAGCAAATAATCAGTTTCTAAATCTTCTGTTTGTGTCGCACATAGAACTAGATATTGTAAGAAATTGTTGAAAATAAGAAATACAGCTTTGTACCTAGCAGCAGTATTTATTACCTCATTTATTCAACAATCCTATATTGAATTCCTATCACATGCCAATTGCTGTCCTCAATGGTAGCATGAGGAATTTTTAAAAATCTTGCCCTTAAGAAGATTATATTGTACTTGATTGAGAAAACATATGTGAAAAAATAACTACAATGAGGAGGTAGTAATATGTATTATGAAGATCAGTTTAGGCAAGGTAGGGAAATACAGAGCAGTGAGGTTAAGTTTGCTAATTTATATGTGGTAATCCTGGAATGCTGTGCCAATATGGTGAGATATGAACAGAGACCTGAAAGAAGCCGAGGACTGAGTCATATATATATATAACAGAGACCTGAAAGAAGTCGAGGACTGAGTCATATATATATATATATATATATATATATATATATATATATATATATATATATGTATTTTAAAAAGACCATTTCTAGGAACAGAGTAAAATACTTGCAAGGGCAAAACCATTTTTAGTTCTTTGGCTAATAACCTAGGGATTTGATAGCTTGCATGGGGTGGAATTTGTTAGAAATGGTTAGATATTCAGCATGTTGAGAAGTAAATGCCAGTGGTGTATGCTGATGGGGTATCTTGAGACAAGTGAGGACTCAACAATGGAAGAAATGGAGTCTCTGTTGCAGTGGAGACCTGTAAGTGAGGAACCAGTTTGTCATAAGGATTACCATTATGAGGATGTTAGCATTGAGGTGCTTCTAGACCTTTGAATCTAGGTGAAATGTCAAGAAAGCACTTGAATATGAAAGAATAGAGCTCAGGAGAGAGGACTGCACTAGGGATGACAACAAAAAGGGGATGAAAGATGGAACTCAAGTGATTGGCACAGATTTAAAGTACCATGGTTTGAAGAATAAAGTCATTGTTGTGACCTGAAAAAGCTGGAAGGTGCTTAGTGAAGAGATCGGCCATAGAGAAGAAGAAGCTATAAGTAAATGCCATTTGAGGGAGAAAATCCCTGGCATGCACGGAGGATGCAGGTGGGAGCAAGTAGCAGGGAAAAAAATCCACTTGAATCTCGCATCTTCTTTGTCCAGGATAGTCCTGAATACTTCTGACACACAGGAATCCATCACAGAGAAAGAAAGAAGGGAGAGGGAAGGGGACTGATTTTGTCAGCTTGTTCATTATTGTGACCAAAAGACCTGACAAG
The DNA here is from genome assembly GCA_004024805.1 of Geosciurus inauris. Classification (NCBI taxonomy): domain Eukaryota; kingdom Metazoa; phylum Chordata; class Mammalia; order Rodentia; family Sciuridae; genus Geosciurus; species Geosciurus inauris. The sequence goes on along the minus strand of PVHX01027414.1, from coordinate 12,295 downwards.
AATACTTAGAGAAGGAAAAGTTTATTTTGGCTCATAGATTTAGAGGTTCTGTCCAAAGTCAGTGAACTCTGTAGCTCTGGGCCCAAGATGAGGTAGAGCATCATGGTGGAAGGGCATGGTGAAGGAAAGCAGCTTAGAGCATGACAGGCAGGAAGTGGGGGGAGGTCGGGGGAGGGAGGGAGAGAGAGCACTCAGCTCTGCTCACCAGGGAAAAATGTAAACATAAATCCCAAAGTCACATCCCTATAACCTATTCCAGCCACACCCTACCTGCCCATCCACTGAATTAATGCACCAATTAGGTTATGCTTCTCATAATCTAATCATTTCGCCTCTGAAAATTCTTGTATTAACTCTCACATGAATATTTGGGGAACACCTCATATCTAAGCCATAATGGAGACCATAGCACAAAAGTAGAAAGGCTTAGTACTTGGTGACTGATAAAATGTGTTTCATCAGTGGACCAATGGGGAAAGACGAATTTTTCAAATGAGAGTCTCCTTGGATGTGAGTCCCAAAGGAGCTGAATTCAAGAAGTGATGTAAATACCATAAAACTTTTTAAAAAAAATTTTATGAGCATACTGAGATTAATTCCCTTGAAATGCATTATCTGTTTGAAATGCTTCTGTAAGTCACAGAATCAGTAGGAATCTGTGGGGACATTTAGCCCAGAAAGGCAAAACTTTTGTGTCTGTGATTGATTTCTTTCTTGTGTGTGAGATGAGAAAGGAATGTTACTTGAGTATTTTTTTATGGTTACTTAACCATAGTCATTGCACTTAGATGCCCAAGGGATACTTTTATATAATACATATTTACATGTGGCTAGGAATTTCCAAGAAGAAAAAATATGTATAACTATATGCATCAACCTGGAAAGCAGCAAATGTGTTGATTTGAAATATTTGGCACCCCCCCCCCCGCCAGTGCTTTCCCCGTAAATTCATGTTCTGTGTTAGTAAGTGTGGCAGGAGGAGCTGCTCATTCCTGAATGAAGGAATGTTACAGTGATTTTGATGCAGCAGAGCTCAGTGTATGCAGCATAGCAGAGAGGAGTGTAGGCTGTGTGGCCACTGTGTTGAGGTATGCAGCTTGTCTATGTCATCTGTAGAAAGAGGTATTATAATACAAAATCTGAATTGATATGAATTTTCAATGAATTAGTGAATCATGCAACATGCTTGGACCAGCATGTGAAACAGAGTCAGCATTCAATGAATATTATTAACATTAATGATTATTGATATTAATAAATGATGTTGATAACTGAAAGACATATGCATGTGTGAATGCTTTTCTAGCAATGCAGCATGATAAAAAGAAGGGAAGGGCATGAAGATTAGTATATCTTGGTGGATGTTAGGTTATTCTGGGTCTTAGAGAAGGCAGATGTAAATGAGTATGTATCCCAGACTTGTGGACACTTTTAGAAATGGACCAAAATAGGAGCTACAGTCTCAAATAGTAATGGCTTTTAGGGAGGTAAGAAAATAAGTAAAATTGAACAAGCACAGCTACAGGGGGTAGGGGAACTACACAGGAACTAGTGGAGCCCATTTCTTTCCTAAAGAAGGTAGGCATCATCAGCTAACAAAAGGTCATGACCATGCAAGGGCATCTTATAAAGGCATATAGTCCTAGTGGGTCTGCATTTTCTAATTTTTCAAAGACAACTTGCAAATTTGGTTGTATGAAATTAGGACATGAAAATGTTTGGCAAGTACATTTTTTTTAAATCCACAATACCAGGGATGGTCCAAAACAAAACACCTGCAGGTTTAACTTGACTTCCTTGCCAGTTCTGGGTAGAAATGGCAATAAGAAAAATTCAACACACAAGAATCAATTTCATCCACTAGCTGATCACTGAATTACATAACAGTTTTATGAACCATAGATTTAACTCACCTTTGGATACAACGAAAGGACTTTCGGGACTCTTTCCATCATTAGACTGTTAGCATGGACATATAAAGTTCCTTCAGTATTGTTACCTGGTCTTCCCCTTGTCTCTGAACACCAGCTCTGGACCAAAGCTCTGTTGCATGGGCTGATTGTGGCTGTATGTCATGCCATGCCATCAGTGCTATCTTTTCATAGAAATTCAGATAAATAGGCTTTAATTTCTGGTCCACAGAACGCTTTAGAGGCTATTAAAAAAGACTGGACTATGCCTTTTCTTCTTTGTGGATACATATTTTAGAAATGATACAAAATAGATGATACAGACAGATGATTGATGGATATATATAGACAGATGATACATGCATACACACATACATGGGTATGTGGTTATTTCAAGAGAATTATTTATCGATGATTTAATTATATATTTAATTGAATGGCCATTATTTCTACCTTGTCCTTTAACTTTGAAGCTTTCTAGAAGTGTCCTTCCAAGAGAATTTCTTCCCAAATCTGAGAAACAAAGAGCTGCATTTTAATGGCAGTATCCACCCCTTTATGTTCTGGATTTTGATTCTTGTCAGAGACGGGGTTGGAGGTAAGAATAGGTCTTAACACTCCCTTAATGCCCAGTCTGACCAGCTGTCAAAGCTAAGAGGAGAGGAAGAGGTGAGAAAAAGTGTAGGAAAAATAACTTCAGAAATTTTAAATACCATAGAACTCTTAAACACTGCTAGATGAATTTTTCTGGAAACAGGCTAGCAACAATATTTCCTGCCCTGTAGGAAATCTATTACAAAGTATCTGCTGACTTTCCCAAAAGCCAAAGTTGGGGCTTTCATGTGCGCATCAGTGGTTTTTCCTCCAACCTTAGTCATCAAGGCAACATCTTTAATGACTACTTGGCTCCTCTTCCACTTAGATTTTCCAGTGACCATCAGAAGTGGCTACTGTCCATTGAGTACAGGTCATCTCTGCCACATCGCAGGAGGACAATGGAAGTGTGTGCACTACTCCATCACTTTATTTACAAGCTGCAGATTTAATTCTCTGACCGGGAGATACTCAGTACCTGATTTTGCCAAACACTTAATTGAATTCTGGAAGTGAAGAAAGAAAGCAGATATATTGGATGATCCACAGCCCATGGGAACTTTAGAGCTCACTTTCCTCTAGGCAAAATGACAGATTTACAGAGTTTGGCTGCAAAGCCCCTGGCACATATTAACAAATGTAGATGGTAGATCTATTCACATCACTTTTTCTAGATCAGTCATTCCAAGTCACGTAATTCTCCTAAAATTATTTTCACTCTACTTCTACATAATCCATGTCCCTCAAAACTGGAGCTAAATTTATATTTGTCTGCCCTATGATTGGTACATTGAGCTAAGACTGCTTACTGCTTAGGAAAAAAGCACCAAAAACCAAATAATACTTGTTCAACCTCACTGTAGTTCTCGTTTGTATAAGTCATCCCACCATTTTCACATATGGAATCTGAATTTTTTTTCCTTCTCATTTTTGAAGAGGAGAAGAAATAGCTTCTTGAAAAGGGCATATTTCAGTGTCATACAATACTGAACCGAACCTTCACTTTGGTTTTATTTCTTAGTGATTGGTATTAAGATTCCTGGCTCTGAGCTGGGGTTACAGCTCAGTGGTAGAGGGCTTGCCTAGCATGTGTAAGGCACTTGAATCAATTCTCAGCACCACATATAAATAAATAGATAAGTAGTCCATTGACAACTAACAAAATATTTTATAAAAATAAAAATGATTCCTAGCCTTGCCAGAGACTTCATTATACTGAGATGATAGGTAAAATTACTGGAATATTTTGGTCATAAACTGGTCTTCAGCAGCCTGGAAGGAGAAGACTGAAGATCAGAAACAGCTTAACTTATTATGAAAGTGAAGATCTGAGAATTTGTCAGAGAGAACTCCTTGACATCATTAATTACCTTCTTGAGTTAGTGTACAATAAGAAAGCCACCTAATATTACTCTTTGAAGAAAGGCAAAAGCACTAATACACTGAAGAATATTATATCAAAGGTTTTAGATCATTACCAACATGATTAAATTCTAGTTATTGCTGACTAGTGCAAGCCTGTAATGGAAACTCTACATGTTGCTTGGCCGATTTATTTCCAAGAAGGAAAGAAAACTTTACCCACCTAAACACATTGACCATTTTTTTAAAAGAAATCTTGATTAATTTAATTATCTCATGTCAGAGTGTCATATCCATTCTGTCCCTCTTCCTTCCTCTGTGTGTCCTCTCCCTCTTCAGTGTCCTTCATTTTGCCTTTCTCATCCCCATCATTTAATTAGCAATGGAATAAAATGGAACAAACCCAACTTTTGATGTAGGAAAATCACATACTGTACTCCCTCCCCTTTCTCTCTCTCTCTGAGAAATCAGTTATTATTTCCAGTTTAAATGAAAAGTTCAAGTCTGCTTTATATAAAATTTATCTTTATAAATGAAGAGATGGTATTCACTCATATGTATGAGAAATCTGCATGAGATATGCATATTTAATGCATATTCTTATCTACAGAGTCAAAAATAGAACTGTCATTTAAAATATTATTTTAAGGGGAAAAAAAGTTCCTCTTAAAACTCCTTAATTGAGAAGAATTCAGTGGTCTCACAGCAGGAGCTGACAGTCTCCCTGCAGGAAATCCATTTCACAGCATAGATTTGGGTATGGTAATCTTTTGCAACCAAATGAGAAAAACTAGGAACTTTATCAGAATTTCTAAATCAAGTGGTTCTAATAATAAGACCTTAAGAAATCCAAAGGTTAGAAGCCCTAGAGCTAGAAGTTGCCAAATGTAGACCTGCAGATCCAGGTGAGTCCATAAACATCACTTAGTTGCCAACATATATAATTGAATCAATTTCTATAGTTTCTTCTAAAATAAAACAAGATCTCATGACACAGACTCTGTCATAAAAACTTGGACCCTATGTTATACCAGCATCTCTTTAAATGTTAAAACTTGACTTCAAGTACATATAAAATAATGAACTGTCAATCCAGAAATTTAGAAGGCAATGAACTGCAATCAAACCTCACTCTTTCTACCTAAGCTCTTAACAAGCTCTACAAATCCTCCTTCAGAATGTCTCTTATCTACTCTCATCCAACCTCACAGAACTTCTTTCATTTAAGTCTTTCTCATGTCTTGTTTGGGCCATAGTCACTTGGACTAGCACTGAAAAATTGACATGCCCTCAAATACCAGGCAGTTTCTATAAGTATGTCAGACCAGATGTGGAACGTGCCTTGTCTACAGTAGGCTGTCTCCACTTTGGAAGACTATTGCCACCAGATGTAGATTTTATCTTTTCCATGAGAAACTGGAAATCCTGCAGAGTTTTAAATGTTGGCAACAAGTAATGGCTATAGTCTCTGCTGGACCTACAGTCCTATGCTTGGCACCTGCAGATTCCCCAACTCCTTCACTTTAAGTTTTTCTCTCTTCCATTGTAATCTCTAAAAAATTGGTAGGTAAATCTTCCTAAAACCTTGCTTTCTAATGTGCCTCACCGCTTAAAAACTTAAGGTAATTTCCATGGCCTACGCATAACAACAAACCAGAACCGCTATCCCAGGGGTCAAGACCTTACCATTCGATTTTGATTTTAAAATTATTTGGTATGTGTCCAGTTAGTGATTGAAACTCATGGAAGACTTTCAAACTGATGGATGATATGATAATTTTTGTGATTCAGATGTTCACCTGTTCACTGTAGGGGAGGTGGCATTCCGAAACTGATTATGACATAGGACTGAGAATTACCTTTAAAGGCACACATCTTAGTCTCCTGGTTTAAGTTACAAAAAATTGAATAGATAGATTGAATAGTGCAGGATAGGTAGAACATCCAGTATAGTTAGAAGAGTATCAGTGAAATCTGGGAAATAAAAACATAAAAGAGAGATTATAGGGCTAACTCGTTTCTTTGAAGTCTGGCAACTTATTTAAAAGACAACTGAGTTCACTTATTGTATACAAAACATTGTAATATTAATACTCTTCTATTTCAAGAAATTGCACATGCATTTTGTTTTATAATTTTACAGTAGCCCTGTAAGTTGGAATAGGGACCACAGTCCTCATTTTGTTTAGGAGGACGGTTTGTCAAAGCAGACTGTGATGTGTCTAAAGCCACAGTGTTAATCAGTATTTAAATCTGAACTGATACACTTGTTTCCTAAACCCTAGTCTAGGAGAAATTTTGCATTGCCAGTTATGTGAAAACAGACACTACAGCATCATAGAGATTTTGCTGCTTTTGTCTTCCCAGTCTTGGGCCTGTAATACTTAAAGTAGTGATACAGAGATCTGCCATCAACCAGTCTATTATTGACAATTCACAGTCACATCAGCAGAGTATACATTTTAGTAGTTAATTCCAGACAAGTATTGATATTGTATGTATATTATTGTCTTTTATTGAGTGGCCTCCAATTTTTCCACCTTTTCTGATATTTTTCCTCTATAATGCCTAACAAGTTATTTGTGTGAGATGAGGTCACAAGGCTAAATCACAAGATTGCAGAGAACTTAGATTTACCTGTGCATATTAGACAGTAGACATGGAGTTTCTCTATCAAGTGTGCTATAGGTTCAGTGAACTAAATCTCTGCTAATCTGCCTGACTGAAAATGCCCTTTAGGAGTTCCATTCCAGATGAATCTTTAAAATTTCCCATTAAAATACCTCCTTATCTTTGGAGGAGACATTTAAGGCTGTGAAACGCTGTTGTCTGTTTCTCAGCATTCATGTTTGAAGCAAAACTTGGTCTTTGAAAGTGTGTATGATTCCCACTGAACTTTTAAACATTTGGTAACGTATTCTGACACTCAAAGTGACATTTCTTAGGGTATTTTGAAGATAAGAGAAAATTAGGCTTTCAATAATGCAGTTGAGAGAGATATAACCAGTAACAAGTGTGCATATGAATATGAATTGTACTGTTAGTAGGAAATGAGGAGGAAATTGAATTAAATATCACAAACCAAAAATTCTAAAGTATAAATTGGAAAAGCTAGAAGAAGGTGGTAACTCCTTCTTACTGCTATTAAAGGTTAAAACAATGCTAACTCGTAACGTTAAAGCAAACTCAAAATATGTGATTGGTTATTCTTAACATTGTATTTGAATTTTCAAAAGCAATAACAAGATCTAAGAATGACTAAGCTCTTAGTATGTACTAGGTCTCATAATGATCACCTTCTTCTGGAGTATCTCATTTATCTTCACAACTGACCTATGCCTTTATAATAATTTGTAGCATTTTATTATATTTTTAAAATCATGTACATATCATTTCCTCTATACTTGCAATTTGAAATTGTCCTATCAAATGCTAAACAGTGATTTGAAAAAATATATGAAGCAGAATTTGGAATTCAATATGGACTATAGTTATCACAAGATTCCCGATCAGGACCTTGAAAGATTAATAAATTAGAAAGTATGTTTGTTGTCTCACAAAGCTTTCCCTTACCAATGAAATGTATCTTAAGCAATACTTGCATTTCTAACATAATAGATTTTTCTTTAAACAAGACTTTGCTAATTTTCAATCAACAAATTGGGCTTAACTAATTCATCCTAGTGATCCTGTTCTGACTTCTGTATAAAAAATGGAGGACATTCCTGTATTCTTGCATGCTTTCTTTCAGTTAAGAGTTAATTGAGCACTCATCATGTGCTAATGGGGACAGTTATGACTATTGTCCCTGCTCTCAAGGTACTCAGATGACTGGTATTTGGATAGAAAAAAAATTGTGGTTCAATTAGATCTCTGCTGATTTTATTCAGATAATGTTGAATGATTGGTTCTAAATTTATAGTCTTTGTGCACATTCACTTGAATGAGTTTCAAGTATCCAAATGTGGAGAACAATCAGCTTGCCTATTTCATAACTAAGAGCAATGGAAACATAGAAACCCTTAGACAGTGGAGAAATAATAGGTATTCTTTGGTCACTGCTTCATCAGCAGCATTCTGCCTTGGAGCTAGCTGTGCCAGTCATACTTTTCATTTTAGATGCAGTTTTGAAAGAGATTCCCTTTCTGTGACTGTCATTTCCTTTCGAAATGGTTTATTGTATTCTTTGGAATCTAGGTTACTTTTTATATCATTGAATCTCCAAGGAATTGGCCAGAACAAAATGCTCCCTAACATAAAATTGCCTACTTAGCTGGCTTAGTAGAACTCTTACTAGATTAGTTGAGAACTTTTAATGCCATCTCATTGGACATGTGAAGTATACACTATGTACCAGCTGCAGGTGAATGAAGGACCCACCTGGGCTTAACCCTGTCCCTAAACACTATCCCAAGTTATGCAATATAGTTAGATCTCAAAGAAAAAAAAAGAAAAGCCATCCACAAAACCCATTGTATAACAAGAATAAAAATAAAATAGTGCATCATTAATTACCAGCATTTTCATTATACTCTATAAAAAACTCATGTGCATCCTACTTGAACAAGACAGTTAACAAGGAAAGCTCCAAAGCACAGTGAATAAGAAAACACTTTGGATATGAACAAGCAATAAAGAATTATGACTGTTACTCACTAGTTAATTTGAGCAAATATCTTAACCTCTTTTGTTTCTAATTCTAGGTCTGCTAAACTGTGATAATAATGTTTCTAACAGGGATACTTCATGTGCAAAAAAAAGGCATGGCACATTTATCGTTATTAGAAGGTAGAGGTCGTGGTGGGGGTGGTGGCAGGCGTAGTGAAGTGTAACTTATGAGGTCATATTAAGCCTATTATGAGTGATGTAGACATGCAATGCTCTTGTTAACATGCATTTCAGAAAATGATACAAATAGGCATGAAAAAATTATCAAACAAAATGAAATGTTTGATAAACATTTCATATTTTGTTTTGAAGTTATCAGGAAAGGAGAAACAATATGGATGAGAGATATCAAGTCTAATAAGCACTTAATCTGGATCTCAAAAGTTTAACATATGAGAAAAATATAGAGTCGGTGACTATTTTTTCTGTAAAAGTGGAATGTATCTTAGAGCCAGACAAACCAAAAACATAAACCTAGGCTCTCTAATCATAAGTCTATGGTCAAGAGCATTGGTCTGTCCTTTCTTTTAACTCTCCCTCTCAGCTGACTTCCACTACTGCCTGAGGCTCCCTTGGAACCAGTAACTTCCCTTAACATGTCCAAAACCTTCTTGATCTGAAAAAGCATACATTTTTTATCATGACTGAAGATAGGAGGAAGTCCTTGGGAGTGACATTTGGTTGTGAACTTATCTTCTAATAAAACCCAGAAAGCCTTTCTTAATAAAAGAATTTTTGAAAATTCTTGTGGAACTTTTCTTCTAAGTAAGTCAGTTTATCATATGATTGAAGAGTTCTTTAAAGAATATCAAAACTAATCTTTAATTTAAAATTAATTTTCAAGAAATCTGGCTTATGGTGTGCAATAATCATAACGACTAGAGTAATACTTCTTTTATTTATTTTTTTGTCCACCAGTACTGGTAATGGAAATCTGGGGTGCTATATCAAAATTTTTCTATTTCTCACTAAAGGCATGCATAAAGAGACAGAATAAAATAAGAAAAGGGTAGATGGAATAGATATATTTTAAATTGCTCTAAATCCAAATTGTCATGTGTATGTTATCATTATACATGTGAATGTTTTAGAATATCATCACTTTGAAATTCAGCATAAAGAATTCTATTAAAAACCTGCTATGTATTAGACTGTGCCAAGCAATGTATATAACACAGTAAACACCACAGGAAAAATAAACTAATATCTATGTGATAAGGTCTTTCTATTTATCATAACATCCAAATGAGCGTAACACATGACCCATGAGGGAAACTCTACAGAGTATAAAAATTAAAATGATTACCAAATAATTCACACATACATAGATTATCCTATATGTGTGCATATAAATGTAAAGAATTGATTTTGTGTATTTTCTATTCATTATACATAAATGAAAATTGAAGTAGTGTAGAAAGTGGCATAATCACATAAATGAATAAATATTATCCCAAGCTTATATATTTGCAGAATGAATGTTGACTGAATTACATTTTTAAAAAAAATACCGTGTGATATTTATCACTTGAATACCCTGAGTAAAATGTGAAGCAGATAAAAATGGGTTTTACAAAAAAATAGTGTAACATGGGGCTGGGTATGTAGGTCAGCACTTGCCTAGCATGCACAGGGCCCTGAATTCAATCCCCAGCAAAACAGAAATGAGCTAATCTTTTTTTCCCTTCCATTTGTTGAAATTATAACCAGAACACAAATAGTGAAAGTCAACTTCTTTTAGAATCGCATTATGACTAAAACAGTAATAGCCTCTCTGGTTATTCAGAAAATAGCTACCTATGCTTCAAAAGCCTAACATCCCATTAGGCCTTATTTGTAAATATAGGTTTTTACTTTCCAGATTAAGTATCGCCTTATAGCTCAAATGTTTCATATTGTTGCAGAAAGAGGAAGTTGTGGCAAATAAATAAATAAATAAATAAATAGCAAGCCATGGACCTGGGGTTAAATCCCAGCTGTGTTCTCTACTTATGCTGTGTCCATAAGCAGAAAACCTATTCTGTCTTTTTTCTTTCGTTTTTTTTTTTTTTTTTTAACAATGGAAAATTTTAACCATATAGAAAATATACTGTAATAAGCTTTCCCGAATCCACTACCCAGCTTTAACAGTCTTATTTAATCTATGCTCTTAATCATACCCCTACTATACATCAAATCTCAGACATCATGTAATTGTATCCATAGGTCTTTCAGTTGTAACATCAAAACTCTTTCTTAAGTATGGAGTAAAACAATTATTACACCTAAAAATTTGATCTAATTTCTTAATATCACCAAAATTTCATTTAATGTTCATGTATCTTTAATTACTTCATTTTTAAACAATTTGGGTTGCTCAATTAAGAATCAAAAGAAGCCCATATCATTGTATTTGTTCTTAACTAATTTTTTATTTGTAATTTTTTGCCTCATCATCTTTATCCTTTTTTCTTCTTATATTTTTATGCTGAAAACCTGACTCATGTTTTAATTTAGAGTTGCCCACAGTCTGAAAGAATGCAGATTACATTATGGAAATGTACTACTCTTTAAGGTGTTCTTCTCTTATATTTTGTCTGTTTCCCTCAATGTTTTGTTTGCTCTCCTAGGCTTGTATTTAGGCCTAAGATTATAAACAAATTCCAGTTTGTTTGTTGTTGTTTTTTTGGCAAAAATACCAAGTGAGAATTGCTTTTGGATTAGGAGATGTATAACATTTGATTTTCTCTCTTTTTGTGGTATTAACCTGCATTTATCACTTCATTGTAGAATGGTCAGTTATACAATTGGTATTGTTCTTTCTTAACTTATTAGCTGGAATATTTATAGAAAGACATTTCCCTCATACAGTCTACTTGATAATCATAGTAGACAAGAGACAAGGCTTTACTCTTCCTCTTTATTTACCAATTTTCAAAATACTGACTTGGTTCCCTATTACTCAGTGTTGACCATTGTAGAGTGTGTGTGTGTGTTTGTGTGTGTGTAGGTGTGTGCACATTTAGATTTAAATATAATATTTTGATGCACTACAAATTTCATTTGTATTGATATCCAGATGATAACTTATTTTTGCAAAGGAGAACCTCTTTAAGTCAACACTTGAGTCTTTATGATACAATTGAAGTTTCTTTGGTTTATTCTTGGCTTTCAAATAGGATCAGATATTCTAGGTTCATCTAATATGGTCAGATATTCCCGCTCCAGTCGGGGAGACAGCTATTTTTCTACATAACTGTAGTAGCTTTTAGGGAGAAATTACAGTTAGAAACCACAATGAAGGCAGTAGCCTTGTGCATGGCTGCAGGGTTGGTCCCTTCTGAGACTTTTCAGTAGATTGCTGTAGTGGAAATAATAATATATATCCATCCATATCTCTCCCCCCACAAATGTTGGGCATGATCCAAAGGTGCTATACCACTGAGCTATATCCCCAGTCCTTTTTATTTTTATTTTGAGTCAGGGTGTCCCTGAGTTGCCCAAGCTGACCTTGCACTTACAGTTCTCTTGCCTCAGACTTCTGGGTCAGTGGGATTATAGTGTGTTCTGCAATGCCCACAGCTCTTTTTCATTTTTAAAAGATGAAATATAGCTTGAGTTTTTACAGACTCATTAACCACTGATTTTTCCTCTGTACCTCCTTTCTACCATATTGTATGTCACAGTTTTTAATATGTTTGACAGTATATAAATTAAAGTGAATATAAGAATAACTCATTCATAGGATGGTTCTGTTAAGACAGAACCCAAAGCAGTGTTCC
>PVHX01027413.1:0-19435 GCA_004024805.1 Geosciurus inauris | reverse complement strand
GGTCATCACCACCACTCAGACCATACGCCTGCTCAGCATCTGAGGAGGGTCCCCGTGACAGAGATGGCAGCTCATAACCACCAGCAGACCATACGCCTGCTCAGCATCTGAGGAGGGTCCTCGTGACAGATGGCAGGTCATCACCACCAGTAGGCTGAGAGTGAAGAGGCAGAATCTCCGCAGGCCGTTTCTTGCTCCCAAACCCCGCCACGTATGTGCTGTGTGGTATTGTCCCCCGCGTCCCACAGCCATGGACTGCCAGGTCTGCTGTAGTCAGCCAGAATGTGGACAACACTCAGAGAAGCCACCCTCAGCAGCGGGGTATCCCCTCCTGCAGCAGCTGGCCTGCTCTGCCACATGCTCGGCAGCATCCATCGGCACCCACAGTATAGACAGCACTTGACCTCCAGCCCAGTGTCCCCTTAGACAAGCTGGGGAGCTGTACCTTACAGGGCCACATGCAGTATCCTCAGAAGGTCCTCAGAGGACGTCCTTGCATGCCTCAGGTCAGCCTGTGGACCTGGACAGAGGTGTGGGCTTGCTGCAGCAGCCAGCAGATGGGCCAGTCACTCCACCCGCTTCTCCTGGGTCGGCATCATGTGGCAAGCAGACAGACCCATCGTCCAGGGCCATCCCAGTGACCTGAAGAGTGCGGGCACTTGGCTCTAGCCAGGGCCTCTGGCTCCTCTGACCACGTGTCCACACTCGTGTGCTCATCTGAGCAGTGTGTGTTTCACATTAATGTAGCGGTGGTTGGTCTCTGTTGCCAACCAGTGTCAGCCCTGTTCTCCCGTGTTCCAGGGCAACTCCAACAACATCGCCACCATCGACATCTCAGCAGGTTTCGTGGGCTTAGATACCTATATGGAAATTCCAGCCACATTCCTGACAGCGTTTGGGACGTACGTGGGACCTGTGCTGTGGGCCAGCCACTTGGCACACTTCCTGAGCTCTGAAGCAAACAGGTAAGGTGCCTTCTCTGTCTTCTAACATAAATCTAATGGCAGGTTGCCTGTTCTTAAAAGTGAAACTTATTCTGGATAAGGGTGTCAGAACCCCAAGGGTTAGACCATCTTTTCACAGATTTTCTTTTCCTTAAATAAGCACAGTTTGGGGCTGGGGTTGTGGCTCACTGGTAGAGCACTTGCCTAGCATGTGTGGTCACTGGGTTTGATTCTCAGCACCACATATAAATAAATTAATTAATAAAATAAAGATCCACTGATGACTTAAAAAATATTTAAAAAAAAGAAAAAGAAGCACAGTTTGCAGCTCAGAGGCCTGGGTGAGTCTGAGGCTCTGGGCCAGGTTCAGGTCTCCCAGTTGAAACTTGTTGGTGGTGAGAGGGGAGTTAGTTCTTCTCCTTGGGTGCAAAAAGACAAGACACTCGCTCTTGGCTTCCAGAAGCCCTGCAAGGGAGAGGCCCCAGAAGGGGCTGCCGCCCATACAGGAGGCCGAAGTCAAGCAAGGAGAGTTCAGAGACAAGTGCGCACCAGCAGGGCCCTCCTCCTCCCCAGGTCCAGCTCACCCAGCACCCCCTCCTGGGGGATTTGCACACATGTGCCTCCCACCTGCCCAGCATGCCCTTGCCCTACCCTGCCTGTTCTTTCCACTGCAGCCCCATCTCCTTGAGAATTTGCTGCTTCCTCCTTATTCCTCCCTGAAAGGAGGCTCCATGAACCTGGCCTTCACCAGCTTGTTCATCAGGCAGCCTCAGTGCCGGGTAGCCCGCCTGAAGCAATGAGCCACAGCAGTGTGTGGGCCACTCAATTCCAAGTCCCCCAGAGAGGCCTGAGGGCCGCCCATAAAACTGTTAGACTCGTCTGTGCCCAGTTTCCCCATTTGTAGAATGAAGGTTACTCGGGGCAGGGGGGCGGGTGACATCACTGGGTAGTGCCCCCACCCCTGGTCTGCAGGCGCACAGCCTGCCTCAGCTGCAGCCCTGGTCCCAGGTGCCTGTCCTCTCGCTGACCAGCTAAGCCACATAGCCAGCAGCCCTGCACCCACCTCCCGCACACTCTCGTGGACACACCAGGTCAGCCAGAGCCTCACAGGCATCCCACTACAGCCAGTGGCCCCACCCCTGGGAGCTGTGACCCTCGTGTGCCCTGCTAGTCTTGCTGGTGGGGCTTCCCACTACCCACCATCACTCCCACTTCAGCCATGACTGGAAGAGCGGCTCTGGCTGCGGCTGCGGTGATGTTGACTGTGGGCCGACCCTCAGGAGCTTCCCAGGCTCCACCCAGTGACCCTACAGACTCCACGTCCTTATCTCTGCCAACAGTGTCCATGGGTCTGCTCTGTCCTCTGGCTTTGCTGTGTTGCCACCTTTATTGGTTTGTCATCCATTCCACCCCAGATTTTCATCCTTCCTCAACCCCAGAACAACTCCGAGATCCCCAGGGTCGTGTGCATGGCCCAGACTCCCCCTAGGCTCCAGTCCTGGATATCTAGCCTCCTTTTAGCACCTCCATGGAGGTATCCTGCAGGCCCAGGGCTGTGCTCATTCACTTGCTCGGCCTGTTTCAGTCGGGGCAAAGATGGGCATTAGAGTTGGTCACAGGAGGCCTCAGCTGGACTTGACTCCAGAGGTCCCTGACATGAGATGGCCTCAGCCCTGCTTCCCACACCAGGCTTCTGACACATGTTAGGGTGCTAGTGAGAGCCACGTTCCTTCTGGCCAACTGACCCACAGCCTTTTGAGGGTGAGAATTTCATCTCTAGCCGGACCCTAGCTTCCTGCAGATAAGGGATGCCTAAAACAGTCGCCTATGTGCAGGGCAGTGTGTGGACAGACCCCACAGTGAGGCTCACCCAACCCATGATCAAGGCCAAAGCCAGGCTCTGGGCAGAGCTCCTGCTCACAAGCCTGGAGCTTGCCTCTCTGCAGCTGTCTAGAATGCGGTATGGATGGGTTGGAGACAGGCTGCAAGTAGACACTGGACTTACGGAAACAGGAAGCCCCTTCCTCAGTGGTAAACACCCAGAGGGCCAAGAGTTGTGGGGTGTGGCCACCTCTGCCTGCAGGGACTGGCATGTGGCTGAGCACACTTTAGTGGAACACAGCTGCACAGGTGCAGGGGATGTGGCTAGTCCTTGGTCTGCCTTCTGTGAAGAGCAGCAGCCTTGGAGCTTGGAGCTGATGACTGACACACATGGCAGGCACATCTGTGTTTGGGAGAAGAGACAGCATCTTCCAAAAAGTGTTTTAATCGATTTGATGGCTTCCCCAATTAAGGAATTATCTTGCACTTTAGAACTGGCTTCTTCCTTCATGTTGAAATCTTAAAACATTAAGCCTAATCCGTCTCCCTCTTGTCCCAGTGAAGTAAGAAAGCTGTAAGCAGATCTCAGTGGTACACAGAGAAGCGCTTCCAACAGGTCAGAGCTGCATCCGCGTGCTTCCCGCAGCACAGGTGTCCTGTGCCAGGCGACAGGAGAGTAGTAAGACACTGGTTACCCTGCAGGGACTGAACTGTGGCTTCTGAAGGGACGTTGTTTGGGACTGTTCAGCGGGAGTGCCAGGTGGGGGTGCAGCCCACCTTACTTGCACCCTTGGGTAGGAAGGAAGCTGTGGTGGAGCCTGTGCACTCCCCTGGGGAGTGCCATGAATCTTGTGCTAAGTGCGCACCTCTTAGAAGTGTTGGTGCTGTCGCCCGCCCGGCATGTGACAAGGCAGCCCCTGTTGGGACCAGCAGTGCAGGTGGGAGGACCTCACCTCAGAGCCACAGTTGGGGGCAGTGAGGGGACCTGAACTGACAACAGTGTGAAGGCCATGGACCACTGGGTTGTGTTCATATGCCAGACTGCAGTGGCCCTGAAGGGGGTCAGAGGTGCTGTCCAAGAGGACAGGTCCAGTTTCCTTGGGGGCAGGTCCTGAGTGGCAAGGAGGGTCTGCAAGCAGTCAAGCCTGGCTTTTCCAGGAGTTGGAGACACAGCCCTCAACTGCCCTCTTCCCTTCTCAGAGCTGATTGCTGGTAACACACCCCGCATTCAGTTAGTGGTCTTCTCTGGTGCCTCTGCACAAACCAGCACAGGCTCTGGGGATTGGTGAACGCAGGAGGAGCACAGCACTCTCCAGCCCAGGAGAAGAATATCCCTGTCTGGTCCCAAGTCGAGGCAAAAGCTGACCTGTCTCTCTTGTCAACAGTGGCCCCACACTGAGCCGCGCTTGCTTCTGCTACGCGCTCATCTGTTCCGTGCCTGTCGCCACTTATCTCATCCTGGTGACATCCCTGCGCTACCACTTGTTCATATGGAGTGTGTTTTCTCCAAAACTCCTTTACGAGGGCATGCGTCTGCTCATCACAGCATCCCTCTGCGCATTCTTCACCGCCGCGGATCAGAACAGCCGCACAGGGCATGTGCAGAGGTGGACACTGGGAAGGGACGGCTCTTAGAGTCTGCTGTCTGCCATGGGCGTTTGCATACTGAGGAGTCTGTTAGATGCAAGATCCATCTAAAAGAAGATGCGAACCTGTGAAGGTGGTGACCAGCATCAGCTGTACTTGAATTTAGATTAGGGAGTAAGTAGTTTAATAAAAAGTGACTTTAAAACACTTCAGTATGTATTGTGGTTTCCCTATTGACAATCACTCCAGAAACTTGTGCACTTTTAAGTTCTGATAAGTGACACAGATGTGTGTATAAACTGATGAACAAAGGTCTTGGGGTGCCCTCAGTGCCCTGGGGCCCTGTGCAGAGAGTCACCTGCTCCAGGAGCCACATTATGGCACCCAGGCCCCTGAACGCTCCGAAGCCACGGACACCCAAGGGCACTGGCTTATGTGGGAGGAGTCTATCACTGCTGATGGCATTTGAAATGAAATTGCTCCTTTAAAAATAATCTATAGCAGGGCTGGGGTTGTGGCTCAGTGGTAGAGCGCTTGCCTCACATGCGTGAGTCTCTGGGTTCGATCCTCAACACCACATACAAATAAATAAATTAAATAAAGATATTGTGTTCATCTACAACTAAAAAATATTTTTAAAAAATAATAATCTACAGCATGTTAATATAAGAATTTTCTCTGGGGTTTTAAGCTGGTTTTTTGTTTGTTTTGTACATATAACCACAGGGGAGTTTCTTACAACTTTAAATCTTTGTCTAACTAGAGACAAGTAGAGATGCTATTGTTAAATATCTAAAGCATTCTAAACGCAGTTGAATATAACATTTTCAAAAAAATAATTTTCAAAAACAAAAAAAACATTTAGTAAGTATTTTAGTCAGCTTTTGTGCTATGGTGACTAAGGACCCAACCAGAACAATAGTAGAGGAGGAAATGTTTATTTGGGGGCTCACAGTTTCAGAGGTCCCAGTCTGAAGACAGCAGGCTCCATTCCTCAGAGCTCAAGGAAGGGTGGGACATCATGGTGGAAGAGTGAGGCAGAGGGAAGCAGCTCGCATGATGATTAGGGAGCACAGACTCCATCACAAATATCCACCTGGAAGCCACGCCCCCAATGTCCACCTGCTCCAGCCACACCCTCCCGGCCTTGAATTCACTCAATCCCATCAGAGGATTGATTCACTGATTGGGTTAAGACTCCCACACCCAATCACTTCTATAAACCTTGTTCTGCCTCACACATGAGATTACGAGGGACACATCAAATAGAACCATAATAATAAGAATGACATTATTTTAAATCGTTAAAAATCTTGTATCTGTGAGACAGGAGAATCACGAGTTCAAAGCCAGCCTCAGCAACGGCGAGGTGCTAAGCAACTCAGTGAGACCCTGTCTCTACATAAAACACAAAATAGGGCTGGGGGTGTGGCTCAGTGGTCAAGTACCCCTGAGTTCAATCCTCAGTACCAAAAAAAAAAAAAAAAAAATCTTGTATCTGATTCAGTTGAAAATATTGTCTGCATTAGACCTGTTGGGAGGAGTGTTTAGAGACCAAGATGCTAGCCACCATTACACTCACCTGGCTGGACAGTAGTGGAGCCCAGCGTCCTCCTCACACACACCTGTGGATGGACGGGACAGGGGGCCTCAGCGTCCTCCTCACACACACCTGTGGATGGACGGGACAGGGGGCCTCAGCGTCCTCCTCACACACACCTGTGATGGACGGGAGAGGGGGCCTCAGCGTCCTCCTCACACACACCTGTGGATGGACGGGGAGGGGGCCTCAGCGTCCTCCTCACACACACCTGTGGATGGACGGGAGAGGGGGCCTCAGTGTCCTGTGGATGGACATGTATGGGCCCTTCTTGTCCTCACACAGAGCTGTAAATGGACCAGAGTGGAGTCTCTACAATTTTTGCCTTTCCTTTATTTGAACTGGTTTCAAATAAACTTTATTGTTAAAGAAGGAAAATTTAGTTGCAGAGTAGAACCTGCAATTTTGTGCAGGACATCTCTTGCCCTGCTGTATGGAGGCCGTTGTTGGGTCCTTCACCCTGAACAGGTTTTGCTCAGGTCGCACTTTGAGACAGTCGTCTGGCTGTCTGGGGCATGTGTGCTCCATGTAGGCTGCAGGTGTGGGGATGGCTCTCCAGTCCACTCAGCCTGTTCTCTGCTCACCACCCAACTCCTTGGGGAAGTCCTGAGTGTCAGATGCTGCACATGTTCCACACTTCAGTTCATGATGAAATCTCGGTGGTGGTGATTGCCAGCACACCCTGTGTTGCTGCCCTAGACTTGACCATCACGACTCAAATGTCCAGACTTCCACTCTTTCCATGAAAACAGTCTGCATGCCTGACAGGTCCAGTCCCCCACGACTCCCAGAGTGCTGGTGCTGGGCACAGGGGACAGTGTTTGTGACCTCCCCTCCTGGACTTGCAGATTCCATGAATTCCTGTTGCTGCTCAAGGGTCTTCCTGGGAACCCACAGTGGAAGCCCCGGGTGTGTGGGAACAGCCTTCATCCGTGCCAGGCCAGCAGCGTCCACACTGCTGCCTTGGTCTCCTTGGTCTCCAAAGCTCTGATTCAGAAGGCGCCTGAGAAGAGCCCCAGTCCCTGGGAGCCGCAGCCAGTGGCGTTCAGTGACGATGACTCAACTCTGGGTGGGAGACCGAGGATCCGCGGGGGTGGGGGAGCGCGTCCCTGAGGCCCACCCTCTGTTCAGCTCTTAGTCCAGGCAGTGAGTGTGATTTGAAATGAACAAAAACTTAAAATGAAGCCAAAGAAAATGCTGAACTTTCTAGTTTTTTTCAAGAAATGCTTGTTCATAAATATTCCCATAAAATTAAGAAAAAGATTATTTTAAATGTTGAGATTGAAGTAACATTGTTTTTAAAAAATTAACTCCTTTCCTTTTCCAGTGTCCTCACACATTCTTCCTCCCATCCCACTTTCGGATTTCCTGTGGGATCATGGTGTTGCCCTATGATGTTGTAAAGAAGGACTATCTCCCTGCTCACCCTGGTCCTTCCTGCAGTTGAGCTCTAAGTGATTTATTTCCTCTTCTCAGTCTGCAGATGAGCTTTGTGGCCTGAAGACATTTTCACAAGAGGCTCAAGGCGGCCAAGACACCAGTGGTGGTGTCCGGTGTTGCCTACCTGGACCTGCTACCTCTGCCCACGTGCTCTGGCTGCTTTCCTGGTCTTCCTCCTGCCACCCCCACCCTGTGTCCTTTCTTCTCATTTGCTGCTTTTGTCTTTCTTGGTTCTCCCCTTCCTTTCCGTTGGTGTCTGCACAGGCACACAGCAGCAGCACTGGAGAGGTTGGTTGTCAGTTTTTAGTTTTGGGGCACAACGTACACTAATTGAAATGCACTGTGAGTCTGGCACCATTCTGACAGGTGGATGTCACAGTGACCCACTGTCAGGAGTGGGGTCTCCCTCCTCCAGAAACCCCACCATGGTCTTCCTAAAGGACAACTGCATCACACGTCCCCACAGACTGCGCCCTCTGCCTGTGGCTCCACAGAGGTCCATGGCTGTCCCTGCCTCTAGCTGGGGCCACCCCACAGCTCACTCATCATTCTGAGGAGCTGTGCCACCCTGCAGTCACCAGCAGCAAGACAGCCATCATGCTGGTTCCCCAGGCACCCTGTGGAATCGTCCTGGAGCCTGACATTGTGGGCTTCCGCATGCTTCTGTCCCTTATGCCTTCTCTATGAAGTATCTGTCCAAGTCCATTGGCTGTTTTTAAATTGAATTATCTTTTCCTTAATGAGTTACGAGTCCTTATGAATTCAGGATCCAAGTTCTTTATCAGGGCTCTTTCTGAATATTTTTCTCCCAATTGGTAGCTTGTCTTTTCATTTTTAATGGTGTTTTTTGATGAATAGCTTTTTATTTAAATGAAACCTTACTTTTCAGTCATTTCTTCTATGGTTATTGCTTTCTAAAAGTGACCTTTCTAAGAAATGTGTGTTCAGGTCAAAAAGGTGTTGCCCTATACTTTTCCTAAAAGTCTCAGTGTTGGCTCTGGTCTGTTGGGGACCCGTCTCCAGCTGCTTGTGTATGTGAGCAGAGCCAAGGCCTCCTTGGATGCGATGCCATCTCTTTCCACACAGTTGCCTGAAGCTACTTTCCCTTCCTCCCTGGATTACTCTGGCTTCTTTGTCAGAGATTAGCCGCTAAGATAAGCACAGGGCCCGACTGACTCTGGTCTGCTGCATGGGTGTTCTCGGACGACCCCTCTGCCAGGAGCAGGCCGTTGGGGTCACTGCAGGTTCATGTCAAGTCCTGGAGACCTGGAGATGTGTCTTCCAGCTTTACTCTCCCTTTTCAAGATTATCTTGATATTCCAGGTCCTTTGAGTTTCCATATAAATTTTACAATCAGCTTATCAAATTCTGTTTTTAAAAACTTGCTAGATTGCAGCTGGGACTGCACGAAGTCCATGGATAAGTGTGGAGGGAGCCGAGAGCCAGCAGTGTGACTACACTCATGCTGTGGCACAGTGTATCTCAGTCGTGCAGGTCTCTGTGACTTCTGGAGGCCCGCAGGTCCCGTGTTAGGAGCATCCCTGGAGTTTCCCTGGCTCTGTTCGATGGTGCTGCAGGCACTTACCTTTGCTTCCCAGTCGCTTGCTGACAGAACCTGCCTCGTGAGGCCTTGCTGGAGGACTCCGTTCCTGTCACAGTTGTGGTGACTCCTTGGTCTTTCTCCACAAGCAACTGCATCGTGTGAGTGGGGAGTTTCACCCCTCCCCTTGCTCTCTCTGCCCCTTGTTTTCCTTGACTTGTACTGCGCAGAACCCCCAGGGTGGTATTGAGCAGAAGTGCTGGGAAGACATTTCCTGCCGCACTCCCTGGGAAGGGACGCTGTTCCTTCTCTGCATCAAGTGTGACTCAGCTTCTGCCAGAGGGGCCTGTACCCAAACGAGGAAGTCCCCTTCTCCTTTGCTGTTTCTGTTTATTTTTACCATGAGTTGATATAGGATTTTGTCAACTATTTTACTTTCTTTCATTTTTTTTTTTAGCTGCAGATGGACACAATACCTTTATTTTATTTATTTATTTTTAAGTCGTGCTGGGGATTGAACCCAGTGCCTCACAAATGCTAGGCAAGTGCTCTACCACTGAGCTACAGCCCCAGCCCTTTGTCAACTGCTTTTCTGCATGTATTAGGTTAGTCATATATTTCTCCTTTGTTCTGTTAAGATTGTTAAACCAAGAACTCTTCTAATTAGGTATACATGAGAACAGAATGCATTTTGATTCATTGTACACAAATGGAGCACAACTTTTCACTTCTCTGGTTGTACATGACATAGAGTCACACCATATGTGCAGTCATACATGTACTAGGGCATTGTTGTCCATCGCATTCCACCATCTTTCCTGTCCCCATACCCCATCCCCTATTATGGATCAGCATTCAGTTATCAGAGAGAATATTGAGCCTTTGGTTTTGGGGATTGGCTTACTTTGCTTAGCATGATATTCTCCAACTCCATCCATTTACCTGCAAATGCCATAATTTTATTCTCTCTTATTGCTGAGTAATATTCCATTGTGTATATATACCACAGTTTCTTTATCCATTCATCTATTGAAGGGCATCTAGGTTGGTTTCACAGTTTAGCTATTGTGAATTGAGCTGCTATAAACATTGAAGTGGCTGCGTCACTGTAGTATGCTGTTTTTAAGTCCTTTGCGTATAGACTAAGGAATGGGATAACTGGGTCAAATGGTGGTTCCATTCCAAGTTTTCTAAGGAATCTCCATATTGCTTTCCAGATTGGTTGCACCAATTTACAGTCCCACCAGCAATGTATGAGTGTGCCTTTTCCCCCACATCCTCACCCACACTTAATTGTTATTTGTAATCTTGATAACTGCCATTCTAACTGGCATAAGATGAAATCTTAGAGTAGTTTTTATTTGCGTTTCTTTAATGGCTAGAGATGTTGAACGTTTTTTCATATATTTGTTGATTGATTGTATATCTTCTTCTGAGAAGTGTCTGTTCAGCTCCTTAGCCCCTTTATTGATTGGGCTCTTTTTTTGGAGTTAAATTTTTTGAGTTCTTTGTATATCCTGGAGAGATCAGTGCTCTATCTGATGTGCATGTGGCAAAAATTTGCTCCTAAAATATAGGCTTTCTGCTCACCTCATTGTTTCTCTTGCTGAGAAGAAGCTTTTTAGTTTGAATCCATCCCATTTATTGATTCTTGCTGCTTTTTGAGCTTAAGGGGTCTTGTTAAGGAAGTCGGGGCCTAATCCAACATGATGAAGATTTGGGCCTACTTTCTCCTCAATTAGGTGCAGGGTCTCTGGTCTAATTCCTAGGTCCTTGATCCTCTTTGACTTGATTTTTTTTTTAAATTTTTTTTAGTTGTCGATTGATCTTTATTTATTTATTTATATGTGGTGCTGAGGATCGAACCCAGTGCCTCCCACATGTGAGGCAAGCACTCTACCACTGAGCCACAATCCCAGCCCTGACTTGAATTTTGTACATGGTGAGAGATAGGGGTTTAGTTTCATTTTGCTGCATATGGATTTCTAGTTTTCCCAGCACCATTTTTTGAAGAGACTATCTTTTCTCCAAAGTAGGTTTTTGTCATCTTTGTCTAGTATGAGATAACTGTATTTGTGTGGGTTTGTCTCTGTGTCTTCTATTCTATACCATTGGTTTACATGTCTATTTTGATGCCAATACCATGCTATTTTTGTTATTATTGCTTTGTAGTATAGTTTCAGGTCTGGTATTGTGATGCCTCCTGCCTCACTCTTCTTGCAAAGGATTGCTTTGGCTATTCTGGGTTTCTTATTTTTCCAAATGAATTTCATGATTGCTTTTTCTATTTCTATAAGGAATGACATGGGGATTTTAATTGGAATTGCATTGAATCTATATAGCGCTTTGGATAGTATGGCTATTTGACAATATTGATTCTGCCTATCCAAGAGCATGGGAGATCTTTCCATCCTCTAGATCTTCAATTTCTTTCTTTAGTGTTCTGTAGTTTTCATTGTAGAGGTCTTTCACCTCTTTTGTTAAATTGGTTCCCAAGTTTTTGTTTTTTGTTTTGTTTTGTTTTGTTTTTGAGGCTATTGGGAATGGAGTAGTTTTCCTAATTTCTCTTTCAGAGGATTTATCACTGATGTATAGAAGTGCATTTGATTTATTGGTATTGATATTATATCATGCTACTTTGCTGAACTCATTTATTAATTCTGGAAGTTTTCTGGTGGAATATTTTGGCTCCTCTAAGTATAGAATCTTGTCACTGGCAAATAATGATAGTTTAAGTTCTTCTTTTCCTATTCATATATCTTTAATTTCTCTTGCCTGTCTAATTGCTCTGGCTAGAGTTTCAAGGACTATGTTGAATAGAAGTGGTGAAAGAGGGCATCTCTGTCTCGTTCCTGTTTTTAGAGGGAATGCTTTCAGTTTTTCTCCATTTAGGGTGATGTTGGCCTTGGGTTTAGCATAGATAGCTTTTACAATGTTGAAGTATGTTCCTACTACCCCTAGTTTTTCTAATGTTTTGAACATGAAGAGGGGCTGTATTTTGTCAAATGCTTTCTCAGCATCTATAGAGATAATCATATGAATCTTGTCTTTGAGTCTATTGATGTGATGAATTATGTTTATTGATGTCTGTATGTTGAATCAACCTTGATTACCTGGAATGAAACCCACTTGATTGTGGTGCACTATCTTTTTAATATGTTTTGTATGTGATTTGCCAGAATTTTATTGAGAATTTTTGCATCAATGTTCATCAGGTATATTGGTCTGAAGTTTTCTTCTTTGATGTGTCTTTGTCTGGTTTTGGAGTCAGGGTGATACTAGCCTCATAGAATGAGTGTGGAAGGGTTCCCTCCTTTTCTATTTCAAAGAATAATTTCAGGAATGTTTGTATTAATTCTTCTTTGAAGGTCATGTAGAACTCGGCTGAGAATCCGTCTGGTCCCGGGCTTTTTTTGGTTGGTAAGCTTTTGATGACATCTTCTATTTCCTTGCTTGAAATTGATCTGTTTGATCTGGGTTTGGGGGGGTTTTGGGGGGGGAGGGGGGTACTGGAGATTGAACTCAGGGGCACTCAACCACTGAGCCACATCCCTAGCCCTATTTTGTGTTTTTATGTAGAGACAGGGTCTCACTGAGTTGCTTAGCACCTCGCTGTTGCTGAGGCTGGCTTTGAACTTGCGAACTCCTGTCTCAGCCTCCCTAAGTGCTGGGATTACAGGCTTGCGCCACCGTGCCCGGCTTCTGTTTGAGTTCTGTATGACCTCTTGATTCAGTTTGGGCAGATCATATGCCTCTAGAAATTTGTCAGTGTCTTCAGGATTTTCTATTTTACTGGAGTATAGATTTTCAAAATAGTTTCTAATTATCTTCTGTATTTCAATAGTGTCTGTCATGATATTTTCTTTTTCATCATGAATTTTAGTAATTTGAGTTTTCTCTCTCCTTCTTTTCATTAGGGTGGCTAAGGATTTACCAATTTTATTTATTTTTTCAAAGAACCAGCCTTTTGTTTTGTCAATTTTTTGAATTGTTTCCTTTGTTTCAATTTCATTGATTTCAGCCCTGATTTTAATTATTTCCTGTCTTCTACTTCTTTTGGTGTTGATTTGTTCTTCTTTTTCTAGAGCTTTGAGATGTAATGTCAGGCCATTTATTTGTTGACTTTTTCTTCTTTTAATGAATGAGCTCAGTGCTTTCATGAATGAAATTTTAATGAATGAGCTCAGAACTTTCTTCTTAACATAGCCTTCATAGTGTTCCAGAGATTTTGATATGTTGCATCTGACTTCTCATTTACATCTAAGAATTTTTTTACCTCCTCTCTGTTATCTTGTGTTATCCATGTGTCTTTCAATAGCGTATTATTTAGACTCCAGGTGTTGGAGTAGCTTCTGTTTTTTATTTTATCATTTATTTCCAATTTCATTCCATTATGGTCTGATAGAATGTAGCGTAGTATCTCTATTTTTTGTATTTGCTAAGGCTTGCTTTGTGGCATAACATATGGTCTATTTTAGAGAAGGATCCATGTGCTGCTGAGAAAAGTGTATTCACTTTTTGATGGATATATTCTGTATACATCTATTAATTCTAAATTATTGATTATATTATTGATTTCTATGGTTTCTTTGTTTAATTTTTGTTTGGAAGATCTGTCCAGTGGTGAGAGAGGTGTGTTAAAGTCACCCAGTATTATTGTGTTGTGGTGTATTTGATTCTCAAAATTGAGAAGGGTTTATTAGATATATGTGAATGCTCCATTGTTCAGGGCATAGATATTTATGATTGTTATGTCTTGTTGACATAGATTCCCTTACGCAGTATGAAATGACCTTTTTTATCCCTTCTGACTATCTGTGGTTTGAAGTCCTGTTTATCTAATATGAGGATGAAAACCCCTGCTTGTTTACATGGTCCATTTTAGTAGTATTTTTTTTTTCCATCCTTTCACCTTCAGTCTGTGGATGTCTGTTTTAAGAGATGAGTCTCTTGAAGGTAGCATAATGTTGGGTCATTTTTTAATCCAATCTGCCACCCTGTGTCTTTCGACTGATCAGTTTAGGCCATTAATGTTCAGGGTTATTATTGAAATATGGTTTGTATTCCCGTTCAGGCTGGTTTATTTTTGGTTTTTAACTTGACTTGGTTTCTCCTTTGATTGGTTTTTTGTTTAGTGTAGTTCCTCCCTTTACTGGTTGGTATTGTTGTTTTTCATTTCCTCCTCATGGAATATTTTGCCAAGAGTGTTCTCTAGTGCAGGCTTGCTCACTGTAAATTCTTTTAACTTTTGTTTATCATGAGAGGTTTTTATTTCATCATCAAATCAGAAGCTTAATTTTTCTGGGTATAAGATTCTTGGTTGGCACCCATTTTCTTTCAGAGCTTGGTATATGATGTTCCAGGATCTCCTGGCTTTGAGGGTCTGGGTTGAGAAATCTGCTGAAATCCAAATTGGTTTCCTCCTGTATGTAATCTGAACCTTCTCTCTTGCAGCTTTTAAAATTCTATCCTTATTGTGTATGGTAGACATATTCATTGCAATGTGCCTTGGTGTGGATCTGTTGTAGTTTTGTACATTTGGTGTTCTGTAAGCCTCTTGTATTTGATTTTTTAATTCATTCTTCATGTTTGGGAAATTTTCTGAAATTATTTCACTGAAGAGATTGTGCATTCCTTTGGTTTGTATCACTGTGCCTTCCTCTATCCTGATAATTCTTAGATTTGGTCTTTTCATATTATCCCATAATTCTTGGATGTTCTGCTTATGGTTTCTTACCATCTTCATTGTGTGGTCAACTTTATTTTCAAGATTATATATTTGTCTTCATTGTCTGAGGTTCTGTCTTCCAAGTTATCTAGTCTGTTGGTGATGCTTTCTATTGAATTTTTTATTTGGTTTATTGTTTCCTTCATTTCAAGGATTTCTTCTTGATTCGTTTTCAAAGTCTCTGTCTCTTTCTGGAAGTAATCTTTTACTCCCTGTATTTACTCTCTTATCTCTTTGTTGGAGTGATCAAAGGTTGCCTGTATTTGCTCTCTTATATTATTCTGTGCTTCACTGTTTTCACACACAGTCTGATGTGAAACAGCCTTGCTCCCACCCCTGGCTTGTCCACTAATTAAACTCCCTCATCTCTCCTCCCTTCCAGTTTTTTTTTAACTACAAGTGAAATTCTGAGTCAGTTTAGCAAGATCTCAGGAGGCAAGGTCAGTGTGTCTGCATGTTCTGTTAAGTGTCTTCATGTTAAGTGGTGCTTAACCAGTGAACCACATCTCCAGTCATTTTTCGTATTTTATTTAGAGACAGGGTTTGTTGAGTTGCTTTAGTACCTCACTAAGTTGCTGAGGTTGGTTTGAACTTGAAGTTCTCCTACCTCAGCCTCCCAAGCCTCTGAGATTGTAGGTAGGCATGCACCACCATGCCCAGCTCCCCTCTAGTCTTAATTAAATTGAGGACATGCCAGAATTTTTTATTTATCAATAGAGTAGATCACTTTGATTTTTTAAAAAATTTATCATGACCTTAAATTGCTGTGATAGACCCCATATGGTGGTGATATGTGGTTTATGTGTTGATGGAATTGATTTGCTGATGTTTAGTCAAGATTTCAGTATGTTCATGAAAGATGTTGGTAGGCTTTGTTCCTTCCTTGTTATTATAGTTTAGATCTTAAATGACCCCCAAAGGCTTAGCTGCCAGCCTGGAATCTGTTGGGAGGTGAGCCCTAGTGGGAGGAAGGCAAATCTTGCCCTTGAAAGGGACTCTGGGACCTCCACCCTCGTGTGTGCATGTTTGTCCCCCCCCCCTTTTCTGCTTCTTGGCTGCCATGATGTAAACAGCTTTCTTTCATGTCTTGTGCTCAACATGATATGCTGGGCCACCATGGGCCCAAAAACAACACTGTCAAGCATAGACTGAAATGCTTGAGCCAAAATTAACCCTTCCCCCTTTAGGTCGATTTTCTCAAGTATTTTGTCATAGCAACAGAAACCTGACTGATATATTTGCAATGTCTTCCTTTACTGAAATGTTTGACATGAGAGTTATTCTGGCCTCATAAAATAAGTGGGAAAACATTCCCTCCCCCCTCTATTCTCAAAAGGTTTCAATAAAATTTGTCCTTAAATACTTGGTAGAATTTACTTGTGAAAGTATCTGAACCTGGAGTTTTCTTTGTGGAGAAGTTTTTGGTAATAGTTTTGATATTTGATAACTGCTGTATAATTAAGATTTTCTACTTCATCTTGTGTCAATTTTGGTAAATAGTATTTTTAACATTTTATTCAAATTGACATGTTTGTTCATATCTCCATATCATCTTTTTGATGCTGCCTATAGGATATGTTTGGACCTCTTGTTCATTCCAATTCTAGTGGTTTTTCTGTCTGTTCCCCCACTCATCTTCACCGGTTTTTCTAGGGGCTAATCTTTTCAAAGAATTGGCTTTTCTCTTATCTATCTTATTTATTTTTACTATTAACCTTATTCTGATTTTCTCCTTACTTTGGTTTGTTTTTTCTGCCTTCTTAAACTTAGTCCCCCTTTCCAGTAAGAGCATTGAAAGCTGCACACTTCCCCATCTGCAGGGTGGGGGGAGCACCTATTTTTTCCTCTTACTGTACTCTCATCCCACAGCACACCCTGTCACCACTGTGGGATTCTCACACATCCAGTGATTCTCCAGTGGACACCAACTGAGTATTTCATAACCCCATTCAATTCTGACACTGCCCTGGAAATCAAAGAAAAATTACAATGAAAGTACCTTTGAAAGAGCTTTCAAAATGGGGAAGAACATACTCAGGACTCAGCTGCTGTGTGGAGCAGGAGCCAGGTCACCTCTGCTTGGACCGCAGTCATTAGAGTAACCAGGACATGCAGACAGGTGCAGCCTGAGAGGTCACGGGTTCCTGTTTCTAGGCATTTCCATTCTGTTCATACTTTCTTTATCTGCTGTTGGTGGGCTGCGTAGCCCTGTCTTTCTCAGCCTTCAGTACCCCACATAGGCTCCCATCCAGAATGCTGCCCTCCTCAGAATGCTGACTAGAGTCTCCCAAGACCCCACATAAGGTCTGTTTTACTTCCTCAGTCCCTGCGTTTAGAGCTGTATTGCCTCCCTGGGACAATCTAGTCCCACAGTGGAGGGCTCCATCCCATGGCACTGCACCCACTCAGACACCAGGCAGCCCTCAACTGTGACTGTGCTTCCAACTGGCTCTGGATTCGGGCTCCCACGACCTCCCTCCTTGGGTGTGATAATTAGCTAGGGTGGCTCACAGAACTTGAGCAACAGTCCACCTACACTTATTGGTTCATTATGAATGGCACTATTAAGAATGCAAATGAACAGCCAGATGAAGAGAAGATGAGGTGAAGGGGCCACAGAGCACCATGCCTATTCTGGTGGTCAGGCACCCAGACCTCATGGGTATCTCTCCAGAGCTCTTGCAGAACTGGACCTCCAGCCCTTCTTCCCTGAGACCAGTGGTCAAGGTTGGAAGTTGCAATCCTCTAAACTGTTGGTCTTCTGACCAGACCCATCCTGAAGCTATCTAGGGGCCCT
Source organism: Geosciurus inauris (assembly GCA_004024805.1). NCBI lineage: Eukaryota > Metazoa > Chordata > Mammalia > Rodentia > Sciuridae > Geosciurus > Geosciurus inauris. The sequence goes on along the minus strand of PVHX01027413.1, from coordinate 1,978 downwards.
ACCCGATGTCACCATGTTAGTGATCAAAGAGCTTCTAACAAAACAATCACATCAATAAGAATAAACCTTGGTTTAGGATCAGAAGGGATTAGGACAAAGACAATCCCATCAAAAGGATATCCTTCAGGTTTAGGATCAGAAGGCTTAGGAAAACACAATCACATTAATAAGGACATCCCCAGAGTTTTAGGAAATAGGTAAAAGGAACTTAGATAAAATATATTACATATTTCACATTTTTTATTCTGCAGTTTGAAATACTTTCTGGTGTCTTTAATGGCCCAGCACTTGATTTCTTCATGGACATTCTCTGTGCAATAGTTGTTTGCTGTGGTATCATGTACTGGCCAATGAGCCAAAAGGTATCCATCCCATACACAATTACCATCTTCCCACAATACACAATCACCATCTCCATCTCCATCTCACAGACACTGATGATCTCCATCCCACACACACACATCTTCATACCATTCACAGACAAAATCTTCATTATTCCCCACACACAAGTTCTCCATCCCATACACACTAACCAACTCCATCCCATACAAACTCACCATCTCCATCCCATACACACTCACCATCTCTACACCATACACACACAAGTTCTCCATCCCATACTCATACATCTCCATTCTGTACACACTCAAGATCTCTATTTCATTTACATTCAACATCTCTATCCATGCACCCTCACTATCTCCATTTCATATACACTCACCATCTCCATTTCATATAAATTCTCCACCCCAAACACAAGATCTCCATCCCATACACATACAACATCTCCACCCTATACACACTCAAGATCTCTGTTTCATTCACACTCATCATCTCCTTCCCATAAAAACTCACTATCTCTATTCATACACACTCACCATCTCCATCTCATTCACACTATCTTCAACACATCCATCCAATTTCTCCACCCCATTCACACCCAACATATCCACCCTATACACACTCACACTCATCTCTATATTATACACACTCAGCATCTCCATCTCATATACACAAGTTCTCCACCCCATACCACACACAAGTTTTCCATACCATACACACACAAGTTCTTTACCCCATACACACACAAGTCTCCATCCCATATACATACAACATCTCCACCCTATACACACTCACCATCTCCATCATATTCACACAAGTTCTTTACCCCATACCACACACAAGTTCTCTACACCATACACATACAACATCTCCACCCTATACACACTCACCCTCTCCATCCTATTCACACTCACCATCTCCATCCCGAACACAATATCCATCTCCATTCCATACATACTCACCATCTTCACCCCATACACACTATCTCCATTCCATACATACTCACCAACTGCATCCCATATACTTACCATCTTCATCCCATACACACTGACCAACTCCACTTCATTCACACTCACCATCTCATCCCATTCACATGAGTTCTCCACCCCATATACAAGTTCTCCTCCCCATACACCCTCACCATCTTCGTTCCATACACACTCGCCAACTCCATCCCACACACACTCACCATCTCCACCACACACACATTCATCATCTCCATCCCATACACTCACCGTCTACACCCCATACACACCCACCATGTTCATCCCCCACACACTCACCATCTTCATCCCAACTCCATCCTATACACACTTTACCATCTCTACCCCATACACACACAAGTTCTCCATCCCATATGCGTACAACATCTACATCCTATACACATTCACGATGTCCATCCCATATACACCATCTACATCTCATACACACTCTATTTCCACCTCATACACACTCACCATCTCCATCCCATACACACTCACGATCTTCATCTCATACACACTCACCATCTCCACCCCATGCACCCTCACCAACTCCACCCCATGCACACTCACCATCTCCATCCCATACACACTCACCATCTCCACCCCATACACACTCACCAACTCCACCCCATGCACCCTCACCATCTCCACCC